>CM076573.1:708991234-709248517 GCA_034641835.2 Pinus albicaulis | reverse complement strand
GTAACCTTTACAACACCCTCCAAAAAATACTACCTTTTTAAAATTTTGGAGCCCCTTAGAACTAAAGAGAAATTGCTAAGTCACTAAGTCGCAAAAGTAGACATTCATGCAAATTGCGACCTTGCGACCTAGCGACCTCAGGTCGCCAGGTCGCCAGGTCGCACATTACATAAACTTATGAAAACTGCGACCTAGCGACCTAGCGACCCAGGTCGCCAGGTCGCCAGGTCGCAATTTGGTCATTTTCCGAAAATCGCGACTTAGCGACCTTGCGACCCAGCGACCCCAGGTCGCCAAGTCGCAAGGTTGCCAGGTCGCAAAACTCAAGGTTTGACGAATCTGCGACCTAGCGACCCACATTAATGGCCCGCACGTGCGACTTCCTATAAAAGGGGGGTCGCAGGTCGCATTATTCACATTCAGCGATTTGTAAGGAAAACGCCTCTGACAACTCAACTGACGAGTTTTTCCCGGGTAAGTTGCCATTTCTTCCTGCTGTTTCCGTTCTAATGATTTTCTTACTAAACCCATCTCCCCTTGTAGCCTATAAATTGCCTTTTGGCCATGCTTTAATGTTTTCTGAGAATTTTGCCAATTGCATATTGCATAAATTACCAAAAACCTCTCTGTTTGCTATTTCACCCCATGGCATCATCCCCTTTTCTTTAAAATCATGCCACAACTCTCCCTGGCCCCAGAAACCTTGCAAATTCCCAAGAGAAAGGAGGCAAAAGGGTTCAAGGCCGCGCGCACCAAACCCCCGGCAAGCCAATCTGCGACCTGCGACCCAGCGACCCAGTGACCTAGTCGCGAGGTCGCAGAGTCGCAATTTTCTCCAGTTTTACAGATTTGCGACCTGCGACCCAGCGACCTAGTCGCCAGGTCGCCAGGTCGCACTTTCCTTTGTTTTCGTAGATCTGCGACCTAGCGACCCAGCGACCTCAGGTCGCCAGGTCGCAAGATCGCGCCCGAGCCCTGTTTGTGTGATCTGCGACCCAGCGACTCACCAGTCCAGTTTTGCTTTAACGCATTTAGGTTTTGTCACTGAATTGTAACTGATTTTTATTCGCCATGACGTTCTTATCGTGGGACTCTTTTCTGAATTTGACAGGTGAAGATATAGAGTGCATACCTGTGCTCTCAGATTCTAGTGACATGGCGCCCCCGTGGTCTCGGAGAAAGGACAAGGGAACAGCGGAAGAGACTGATGAGCTGGTGGTGGTGTCCCCACCCCCAATATTCCGAGATACATTATGTACTTTTTCGAAAGACGACAGCATGAGGTGGTACCAGATTTATCAAGAGTTCGCCAAGTTGCCAGAAGAATTTCCGGAAGACCTCCCAGACCGAGAAATATACTTGGCGGTAAAGAGGTCCAAACTACATCTGGCAGGAGCACATCCAGCCATATTCCCATGTCCGGAGATCATAGACTGGATAATACAAAAGACAGACCCAGAGAAATTTGTGATCAGAGATCATGAAGGCAGAGCTTTCACTACGCTGGTAGGCTCAGATGCACACATTTATTATTCACTGCCGCGCCCAAACCAGCACTTTACTCGAGAATGGGTTGCTACTCACGCCGTCCCGATCGTCGATACTATTAAACAATGGTGGGAGGAGCCCGAGAAGTTCAAGGTGAAAAAGAACCAGGAATACCCAGTGGCAAGCCTAAGAAAAGTTTATAAATTGGTTGCTGCCATGCTCTGCAGGCTTTACGGGCTCCCAGATTGCTCCACTTTCAACGGCAGTTGGGCCACTATTATGGAGTATGTGACAACACAGGGCACCCGTTTTAACTGGGCCGGCATACTGATGACGTCGATGCAGACCAACTTGAACTCGGCATTGGCTCGGGACGAAGGAATGCCTGCTGAATTTTACATGGCTTCATACCTATTAGATGCGGTGTGCGCCCGAGTAGAGTTTGACGGCTGGGAGCACAACTGGGACCCCGAGAACACGCGCGCAATCCATCTACAACTCAAAGTATTCTGGGAGTCTAAATACAAAGAGGACATAGATCGGATCTCCCAAATATTTGTTCCCGCTCTGTACAGACATTTATTTGGCCAAGACGCCCCTTGCATGTCATGGCGGGCCAAGGAGACCCTGGTTAAAGTGGCGCACTGGTTCCCTTTCCCTGAGTACACCTTCATCCGAGTCTTTGGAACTTACAAGGCGCCACATGTTATGCCTCGTTTCGTGACGGAAAAAATGCTGATGCAGGAGGTGTGCTTTCAGATGTCACATGGTTTCTCCAACATTTTGTCTAAGGGAAAAAAGAAGCCATGGCCCACTCTGCCCCTCACTATTGGTGCATTCACAGTTAAAGACTTCAAGGAGGTGCTAGCAGAAGCAGACGCAATGAGAAGTTATCAGCTGGGGGAAATTGAACACCGAAACTATGACCCAGAGAGATTGGTCCCTGAACACTGCCGGAGAGCCAACCTGAGGTGGACTTATCAGCATCTCGAACGCCCAGCAGAAGATGAGAGAAGAAACTGGTATAATGCTGAAAGACAACTTGCTCCAGGGGTTGACGTGGTCCAGGAAGACTCGGATGATCAGAACTTAGAAGACAGAAGACGTCAGTTAGGAGCTTCTTCTTCATCCATGCTCCAGAAATCCCGAATCAACACAGGGTCAACTCCATCCGCCAAACAAAAGGAGGCAGAAGCAAAGGCCCAACAGGAAAGGGAGAGGAAGCTAAAAGAAGATGAGGAGGCGCGCCAAAAAAGTACAACTGCAGCACAAAAGAAGAAGCTGGCCAAAGAGGCCAGGAAAGAAAAAGAAGACAAAGAGGCACAAGCTGCAGCGGAACAGGCGCTTAAGGCAGAGTTGGACAAGGCGGAGGCTGAACGCCAAAAGAAAGCCGAGCAGGCTGCTGCAGCTGAACAGAAGAAGAGGGCCGAAATAGAAGCAGCCGCAGAGGCTGAACGACAAAGGAAAGCCGAGCAGGCAGCTGCAGCTGAACAGAAGAAGAGGGCCGAGATAGAAGCAGCAGCAGAAGCTGAACGGCGGAGGAAGGAAGAGGAAGAGAAGAACACAGAGGAAAGAGAGGATGACACGCTAGATGATCTTGAGGTAACTCCTCTCGACATACCTTTGGGCCGTACACAACTCTCTGATGTTAGATCGCCCCAGAGACAGGAAGAAGATGTGTTCGACCTGACCAGACTCACATTTGATCAGTTTTCGTTCAAGATCCGTCAAGAGAAGAGGAGGTCATTGGCACATAGTCCCTCTGCATCATCTGCAGTATCCACAGGTAAGGATATAGTTTTGGATACCAGGAATAATCCGGTAATGATAGCGTCAGCAGGTACTGCCTTCGCTGCGGCTACAGAAGAGAATGTAACCCGGATGAGTAGAGAAATAGTAGCTCTACAAAACAGACTGCACGCAGCTGAGCAACGCGAAAAGATGGCAGAGCAGGAGAGAGCAGCATTGCAAGCAGAAGTCCAGCAACTTCGAAACCAAGCTCTACCAGCAAATGAAGTCTCGCTTGCCATTTTCAAGGAGTGTGAGGTGTTGGAAATGACTATGAGACAGGTATATGGTGAAATTTTCACCATCAAACAAACAGTCGCTCCCCTAGCAAGAGCACGAATGGAAACCAGGCCAAGACAAGATCAGCTCAAAGAGGCTTCACAGGCTTTGGACAGGATGATGGGTTGGACAATACAGTACCCTCAGGCACCTGAAAATTTTCCTAAGAGGGACTGGATCCACACGCAGGATGCAAAAGTTCAACTCCGCATGGCGATGCAATCTGGAGACAAATTGTCTAAAGACCTGGACAAAGTGATGTCCTCATACGACCACCTGATTAGTGGTATCGACTCAATGCATACGTTGCATCACATCCCATCGCTTGGGGCATTAGAAGAGGAGAAAACCTGGGAACAAGTAAACGAGGACATTCAATCGTTCTTGCAACCTATCAAGCAGGCCGCAGCTGATCCAGGGCCCTCCGCATCTCAAGAGCATCTCAGTCAATTCATCGCCGCTCCAGCACGGATTTATACCAAGCTTGCGTCGCTCTCCAATCAGATCGGACAGAAAAGGGAGACCTTAGTACCAAACGCTTTGGAATGTGTGCATAGGCTGAAGGAGGAGGTACCTCTGGTGTCTCCCATAGCGGCAGAATACCAGGCATGGCAGGATTTCCTCAGAGAACAATAGGTTGACATCCCTGACATTAACATTTCGCGTCCCGGCAGAAGCAAGTCCTGAGCAGCAAGTAGAACCAGGTCGCAAGTCGCACCAACAGGACAGGTCACAGGTCGCATCTCCTACCTAGGTCACAGGTCGCATCACCTGCCCAGGTCGCAGAAGGAGTGGGTCGCGAGGTCACCCAAAGGTCAAGAAGGCGAACAGTCAAGGAAACCCAACGGACAATTTTTGGCATTATAAATACTCCTATGGGACATTGTAAAGGGGCTTTTTCTTTTTGGAAAACTCAGGAGCTACAAGCATTGTATTTAAAGATCTGACACTTGAGCATATGAATATAGAATCTTGTTAAAACACCCTATGGTTATGATGTGTTTTGCTGTATAAACACTTTGTGTATTTCCTTGAACAGTTTCAGAATATCCTATGATTAATGAAGCTACTCTTTTCATGTCATCGTTTATGCGTCATGGCTATCCGTGTTGTATCAATGATGTTCATTTTATTATCTGTTCTATTAATGAATGTTAATGAACTATTTTGTTAGCATTTCGTTTCATCTTTCAGGAAGTGAAGAGGTATCTTATCATAAAGAACTATTTCTTTGGTGATCAGACTACCGTACAAGCATTACCCCACAAAAGATGTGTTGCTAATGACATCTCTTGAGGTGTATGTGCTTTATCTATAATCTTGCTACACATAGTGTTTGATTCATGTTTAACACGTTAATCTCGTATTCTATATCAGGTGAATAAGTGTATGTTCGCAGGTTCAAGCAGGTTCTTTTGAGACCGAAGAGAAGTCATCTTAAGTGGTAGCCGTACCCACACTCCGGACGGGATCCCTACTCCAAACGGTTTAAGGTCTAATTGGGACTTTCTACCGGGGAGATCCCCTACTGTTGGCCGGACAAATTTTCCCGTCAACAGAATTGGCGCTAGAAGGAGGGCCTGAATGGCAGCCTCCCAGCACACAACAGACATCCCATCACAAACTCCCCAAGGGGAGGTCACAAACAATGAAACTAACCCTCCTCTTTCAGAAGATATTCCAGGGAGGGAGCTTCGATATTATGAAATCACTAGGGAGCAGCTGAGAGCCTTACGCCCAACTGCCCGAGATCTTGTCAACCAGTTACGGTTCACTCCAATCAGGGAATACCTTACCCATACTAGGACCCCGCCCGAGAACATCACCCGTAACGGTGCCATTGCAAGTACTATACCCGAGCTCGTGAATCTCATGTTGGAAGACCTCGCAAATGCTGTTGAGGAAAATGATCCTGTTCTCCAAGAGGGTGAAGAGTTTGCTGGACTCGACAAAACAACAACCAGGCACACTCCCTACCCGGGGATGGTGAGGGTGGCAGAGGCCGGGGAAATGTAGACAGGGGGAATAGGGCTCGTAGAAATGAAGGAGATAGAAATAGAGGTCGGGGGGCCGGAGGCAGAGGGGATAGAGGCCGAGGTCAAGGAAATCAAGCTCACAACCATCAACCAAACCCAATAAGGCCACCTGTACACAACTTGGGATATCTTAGAGATTTTCTGCACCGTGGGAGACACCAAGACGAAAATTCCCGTCATGAGTCAGAAGCATCTGTCTCAGGTTCGGGAGACGAATCTAAACATGAGTTTAGGCAACACCAACGGGCTAGGCGAGTGCAACCCCTAGCTTGGATGGCTCAATCCCCTTTAAATCTCCAAGGCCCACTCCAAGATTTGCCTAGGCATCCGGAGAAACATCTACCAAAGTTCGACCCTGAAAAAGGTACCCTAGCGGAAGATCATATTAGCAGCTTCTATTTGTCTCTTCAAATCATGAGAGTCCAGTCCGATGATGTCGCATGTCGACTATTTCCCCATACCCTCGAAAACAAAGCAGCCACATGGTACCGCTCTCTCCCCAGTGCCTCTATCACTTCATGGGAGCAATTCCGTCGCGCATTCCTGCATAATTTTTCAGAAGATAAAACTCCTTCAATGCTTCTCACTGAATTGAGCACCATCAAGTGTCATAAAAAGGAAAAAGTGAAGGACTTCAACCAACGCTTCGCCACTATACTACAGAAATTTCCTCCGAACCTAGCATTGGATGACTCAATCACTATTGACTACTATACCAAAGCCCTACCTAGAGACATTGCTGTGTTCGTTAAACGCGAAGCCCGTGCTACTCTCACGGCTAATTATGAGGCTACTCTAGCCGTGGAGAAAGACATGCTTTCGATAGGAGCCATCGATCATGAAGGGAGAGATGACCACAAGCCTAACACAAAAAGAGGTCAGTCCTCCACTCCTAAGACTACTGATAGGGACAGAGATGCTTTTGATTTTGAAAGCATGGCCAAAACGCTAAATCATTTAACAAACGAAGTTACTGACCTAAGGAGAAAAGGCACAGAAGCTACAACTAGCACTAGACCACCCAAGCCTTTTTTCAGAAAAAGTAATCCCAACACTAACAAACCTCCGTCAAACACAAATTCCGCTCTCAATGTGGAGGAGATCGGGAAAGACAACTTCTGCTCATTTCACCAAGCTGCCCACTCTGAAAAAACGTGCCCTCAATGGATTGGCAGCATGACAGCAGTAGTTAATCAACTTTTAGATGACCAAACCCCAGGAGATGTCACAGAGGATGATGTTTCAGATCATGAGGAGGATCCACCCCATAACGACGAACCAGGATCTTCTATCCTTGCTTTTGACATAATTCGAGGTGGAGAGAACCTTAACCCCATTGATATCTACATGGCAGATGTTCCCAAAGATCAGCCCGTACGAAATTATAGTCTCAGAAGCAAAGGACCTGTTCCTGAACAGTCTTATGAAGACAAGAAAAGGGCCTTTCTAAGGAAAATCCTGCCCCCCGGTAACGGAAAACAATCTGCCACAGAGAAACACCCGAATAACACTACCCGGGTAAGTCAAAAGAATAAACTTCCGTCAGAACCCTCTAAGACTTCTGTCGAACCTAGCCCTCAACCAGAGCCCAGCTATAACATTGTTGAAGATATGAAGAAAACAAGAGCAAACATTTCTCTCTATGAGTTGGCCCGCATTACTAACCAAAAGGAGCTCATTCTTAAGGCTTTCGCAAACACTTCGGCTACGAAGACTGTAAGCAACGCGTCTGCGCAAGCCAGACCAGAGGTGCAATCCATAGTAAACGCCATCAATACAAACTCAAGAGGATCCACACCTCCCTTCCTGTTGTCCTTCGAGATTTTTAACTTCAATGTCCACAACTGTCTAGTCGACTCCGGTGCCTCTACAAATGTCATGCCTTTATCCATTTGTAAGAAACTCAACATCCGCCCGGAGAAGACTGATGCAAAAATCATACAGCTCGATAGATCACAAGTACCCGCCATAGGAGAATTGAACAATGTCATTATCCGCTTGTCATCAAACTCTAGGGTCCATCAGTGCATCGACATTGTGGTTGTCGATATTCCAGAAGCATACGGCCTATTGCTCAGTAGAGATTGGTCCAGCAAATTACAAGGCTACTTCGCCACCGACTGGTCCCACTTGTGGCTCCCCTACAAAGGACGGAATAATCAAATCAGGGTAGAAAGTGAACCTTATATGAAACACAGCGTTACTGATCTGGACGCCATTAATGAACCCATCAGCTTTGCACAAGAAGAGCTCGGCATGTGTCTTCTGGAGTCCATATTTGGATGCTACCAACCCCCCCAGTCTCCTATAGGCCCCGAAGTTCAATCTGAGGTAGCCTTCGTCGCTGAACAACAAGTAATTCCTGACTTATCACCCGCAGAAACTCCTTCACAGCCTAGTGCCCTGAAGGAGCCAGAAAGTGACCTATGGACCTTGTATTATGATGGATCCAAGACTAATGACGGAGCTGGTGCCGGTTGCATCTTGCTTGACCCGCATAAGAATAAATACTTGATCTCATGCCGGCTAGAGTTCCAGTGCACCAACAACTCGGCTGAGTACGAGGCATTAATCCTCGGGCTTAAAAAGGCACTGGACTTGAAGGTAAAATGTTTGCAGGTCATTGGAGATTCCGAAATCATCACCCGCCAGGTACGCAACACTATTCACTGTTTATCTCCACATTTAAAGGCGTATCAACAAGAGGTATGGCGTTTGATTTCTGGTTTTGATGCATTTGGAATAAAATATATCCTTAGGATGCACAACGCAGCAGCAGATACTCTGGCCAATGCTGCTGCTAGATTCACGCCTTTGAGGGACGGCTTTTCTATTGAAATTGTATATAGGCCCTCTGTGCCAGACAATATTTCTAATTTACGCGTGTTTAATGATGATCAAAAGATTTTGGATTTTATGTGCAACGCTGAAGTATTCAAAGACGCGGCAATTGATGAGGAAGAACATGAGCGTGCGTTACAGAAAAAGAATGAGGAACACAGAGAGAACATTATGCCCAAGGGGGTGGTATCATTAGAAAAGATGTTTGATCTGCAAAACCGATTCCGCAAGCCTCCGAACACCAAAGTGCAAAGTTCCATATTGGCTCATCGGCAAGTCAACTTGGGGTCAGATGAGAACCCTAAGTTTGTTAACCTTGGCAAAGACTGTAGTGATGAAGAGGCACGGGCTTTCACCCAGCTATTCCGGAAGTATCGTGATGTATTTGCCTGGACATATGAAGATCTACGTACATACGATACTCGTATCATTCAACATGTAATACCCATGAGGGAAGGAGTTAAACCCTTCCAACAGAAACTCAGGAAAATACATCCAGCTTTGGAGCCAATGATTTTAAAAGAACTTAAAAAGCTTTTAGATGCTCGCATCATTTTCAAAGTTCGTCACTCCACGTGGGTGTCGAATCTGGTACCTGTGCGAAAGAAGTCTGGTGAAATTCGCTTGTGTGTAGATTTCCGCAATGTGAATCGGTCCTCAAACAAAGACAACTACCCGGTGCCACCCATGGAACAGATATTACAAGCTGTGTCTGGATCTGAGATGTTTTCCCTATTGGACGGCTTCTCCGGCTATAACCAAGTTTTGGTAGCTGAACCTGACAGATTGAAAACCACATTCCGGACAAAATGGGGAACCTTTGCTTTCAGACGCATGCCCTTTGGATTGATCAATGCAGGAGCCACCTTCCAACGAGCTATGGACATATCCTTCCGCGGTCTAATAGGGCAGAGCGTGGTGGTTTATTTAGACGATGTTACTGTATTTTCAAAATGCAGGGGCGACCATTTACGTCACCTTAGACAAATCTTCGATAGATGCAGGAGGTATGGAATATCACTCAATCCTAAAAAGAGCGTTTTTGCTGTGGCAGAGGGAAATTTGCTAGGCCACATTATCACTAAACAGGGCATTGTGGTTGATCCGGAACGGGCTAAAGCCATTGCTCAGATTCCGCCCCCGAACAACAAGAAAGCAATGCAATCCTTCCTGGGGAAGATTAATTTTGTCCGTAAATTCATTTCAGATTTTGCGCAAATTGTCAGGCCACCGCAGGGAATGATTAAGAAGAATGCTGCATTCAAATGGAATCCCGAAGAGAAAGAGGCTTTCGAAAAAATCAAAAGGGCTATAGCTGAAACTCCTTCCCTCCAAAGTCCATATTTTGATAAAGGTTTCATCCTATACACTTTCGCTTCAGATTCCTCGCTTGCGGCTGTCCTCACACAGAAAGATAATAACAACGATGAACGGCCCATTTCTTTTATGAGCACCGATCTACAGGGAGCTGAATTAAACTATCCGGAAATTGACAAGCAAGCCTATGCGGTTTATAAGGCAGTAAAACATTTTAGGCCCTACATCTTGAAAAGTCACGTCACGGTTTTTGTACCGCACCCAGCAGTCCGCTCACTCTTCGTACAACAAGAACTAGGCGAAAGGCGGGGCAACTGGATGGCATGTTTACAAGAATACGATTTAGAGTTCAAACCAGCACATACCGTCAAAGGACAGGGCTTATGTCAAATGGCCGCAGAGGCTGCAAGTACACGTGAGATGGAAGAAGAATGTTGGGAACAAGAAATCGACATGTATCAGAGCAACCATGTGCCTCAGCAAAATAGCCCTTCTTGGTATTCTGACATTTCAAGATATCTGGCCCAAGGCACGATGGACCCTGCTCTTACTGCCCGACAGAAGCGCGCAATAAGATTAAAAGCCGCATCTCACCAACTGATCCGAGGTAAGTTATTCAAGAAACACCACGATGGGGTCCTGTTACGCTGTTTGGAAACTGACGAAGCACAAAAAATCTTAACCGAGTTACACGATGGACCCGCTGGAGGTCATTTTTCTGGAGATACCACTGCCCATAAGATAATGCGTGCAGGATATTATTGGCCTACTCTTTTCAGAGACACGCATGCATATGTTCGGAAATGCATTCAGTGCCAGAATTTCGCCAACCGAGAAGCACGGCCAGCCGCACCACTACTCTCAGTAGCAGTAGAAGAACCTTTCCAACAATGGGGTTTGGACGTAATTGGGGAAATCCTACCGCACTCTTCTAAACAACATCGGTATATTCTTACGGCCACTGATTACTTCACCGGGTGGGTTGAGGCAACACCGTTACGCCGAATCAACGATCAAGAGGTAATAGAATTCCTCACGCATTCCATCATGACCAGGTTTGGCGTTCCGACTTCTTTAGTTTTTGATAATGCGACTTATTTCTCATCTTTTAAGTTATATGATTTTGCGCTGGAAAATGGAATTATTCTGAAACATTATGCAAACTACTACCCCCAGGGAAATGGTTTAGCTGAATCCACTAACAAGAACCTGATCCGTATTATTAAGAAGACTCTCCTATCCCACCAGCGAAATTGGCACAATGCCCTTCACAATGCACTGTGGGCTGACCGTATTACTCCCAAGTCCTCTTTAGGCACCTCCCCATTTTTTCTCGTGTATGGAAAAGAAGTTGTCCTCCCTTCTCATCTATCTCTCCCGGCCCTCCAACTGTCCCAAGAATGTCATGGTACTCCGTGTCCCACCTTGCAAAACCGAATCGACACCTTGCTGAAATTGGAGGAAGAAAGGCAAAAGACCCGGGAAAAGTTTGCCATCCATCAGAGCCGAATCAAAAGATGGTTTGATAAAAAGTCCGCGGGAAACAAAACTTTTGAGGTAGGAGACCTGGTCCTTAAGTGGGATAAAGCCCATGAGGAAAAGGGGAAGCATGCCAAGTTCCAAGCACTTTGGACAGGCTCGTTCCAAATTAAGGAAAAGATAGGATCACACACGTTCAGATTGCAAACCCTCGATGGACGAGTCGAGGTCCTCCCGGTAAACGGGCACGACCTCAAACACTATTTCACTTAAGCAGCCCTTGGGGGGCTGTCTCGTTTTTGTACCATATTTTCTTGTCTCTTTTGTTAAAAAAAATAAAAAAATAAAAAAATAAATAAAAATAAAAAATAGAATAAAAGCCTAAGGAAGGATGTATTAGAGTCACACAGGTTGGCATACTGCCGCAGGTTCTCCACTGATGGAAAGCTTTTCCCGACAAATTCAAAGGTGGCAAAAGCTTGCTTGTTCTCCGCACCTAAAAGTAGCACATTACCGAGCTCGAGTCCTCAAGCAGGAAAGCTTACCTCGCCAGTCTGAGAGGGTGTCCACAAAAGAAAATGCAATGTAAATGGTAACCGGACCAGAAGGGAAGAGAGATACTCTACGCTATGTCAGGGTGTCTGGGAAAAATCAAAGTCCTCATACTAGACCAGGAACAACCTAGCTGCAAGCAAAATAAGTCGGGATCCCTCATCCGCCCAGGCAAAACTGCCATTTCAAATAAGTGCCATAAGCACATCTAAATAAGTGCATTAGGCACATTCAAAATAAGTGCAATAGCACACAAATAAAGGGTAAAGGATTGAGAAAGGCTTCCTGCGCAGAGAGGTGATGTAACGACTCCGCCGGGGTACTGACCAGGCTCGCTGGCAGCGGAGCAACGTTCACGATTCCTAGGCAGTGACTCCGCCGGGATCGAGAGGTTCGCTGGCAGCGGAGCAACACGATGAGGACAAAATAATCGGACCAGACCCTGTAGCCGCCTAGAGTTCTCCAACCCTTCCAGTCCGGAGACCTGAAGAAAGAATTTGTTTGAATGGCGCCCAACCGGACCAGCAAGTTCGGCAACCCAGCTGGACGACCGAAGGCTAGGAAATGGCAACCACAAGGTAAAAGAGGACAGTTAGCATAAGCCCCTCCCTCCCCCCACTAAGGCTAACCATCAGCAGAGACTCTGAGTTCGTCCAGTGAATCGCCATTTGTTGTAACCTTTACAACACCCTCCAAAAAAGACTACCTTTTAAAATTTTGGAGCCCCTTAGAACTAAAGAGAAATTGCTAAGTCACTAAGTCGCAAAAGTAGACATTCATGCAAATTGCGACCTTGCGACCTAGCGACCTCAGGTCGCCAGGTCGCCAGGTCGCATATTACCTAAACTTATGAAAACTGCGACCTCGCGACCTAGCGACCTAGCGACCCAGGTCGCCAGGTCGCCAGGTCGCAATTTGGTCATTTTCCGAAAATCGCGACTTAGCGACCTTGCGACCCAGCGACCCCAGGTCGCCGGGTCGCAAGGTCGCCAGGTCGCAAAACGCAAGGTTTGATGAATCTGCGACCTAGCGACCCACATTAATGGCCCGCACGTGCGACTTCCTATAAAAGGGGGGTCGCAGGTCGCATTATTCACGTTCAGCGATTTGTAAGGAAAACGCCTCTGACAGCTCAACTGACGAGTTTTTCCCGGGTAAGTTGCCATTTCTTCCTGCTGTTTCCGTTCTAATGATTTTCTTACTAAACCCATCTCCCCTTTTAGCCTATAAATTGTCTTTTGGCCATGCTTTAATGTTTTCTGAGAATTTTGCCAATTGCATATTGCATAAATTACCAAAAACCTCTCTGTTTGCTATTTCACCCCATGGCATCATCCCCTTTTCTTTAAAATCATGCCACAGCTCTCCCTGGCCCCAGAAACCTTGCAAATTCCCAAGAGAAAGGAGGCAAAAGGGTTCAAGGCCGCGCGCACCAAACCCCCGGCAAGCCAATCTGCGACCTGCGACCCAGCGACCTAGTCGCGAGGTCGCATAGTCGCAATTTTCTCCAGTTTTACAGATTTGCGACCTGCGACCCAGCGACCTAGTCGCCAGGTCGCCAGGTCGCACTTTCCTTTGTTTTCGTAGATCTGCGACCTAGCGACCCAACGACCTCAGGTCGCCAAGTCGCGAGGTCGCAAGATCGCGCCCGGGCCCTGTTTGTGTGATCTCACACCCAACACCACCACCCGCCATATTTTTAACGTATTTAGGTTTACCAATTGTAACTGGGTTTAAGCGCCATGACGTTTTGACGTT
The DNA here is from genome assembly GCA_034641835.2 of Pinus albicaulis. NCBI lineage: Eukaryota > Viridiplantae > Streptophyta > Pinopsida > Pinales > Pinaceae > Pinus > Pinus albicaulis. The sequence goes on along the minus strand of CM076573.1, from coordinate 709,234,979 downwards.
CTTATCAATTCTTACAGAATTTGACAGCAAAGACAGAGGCATACCTCGTGCTCTCGTACCCTAGTGACATGCGCCCCCGCGGGGTTCCTGGTAGAAAAGACAAGGGAACAAGGAAGAGACTGATGAGCCGGTGGTGGTGTCCCCACCCCCCCACATTCAGATACATTATGTTGTTTTTCGAAAGACGGACAGCGCATGAGGTGGTACCAGATTTATCAGGAGTTCGCCAAGTTGCCAGAAGAATTTCCGGAAGACCTCCCAGACCGAGAAATATAATTGGCGGTAAAGAGGTCCAAACTACATCTGGCAGGGGCACATCCAGCCATATTCCCATGTCCGGAGATCATAGACTGGATCATACAAAAGACAGACCCAGAGAAATTTGTGATCAGAGATTATGAAGGCAGAGCTTTCACTACGCTGGTAGGCTCAGATGCACACATTTATTATTCACTGCCTCGCCCAAACCAGCATTTTACTCGAGAATGGGCTGCTACTCACGCCGTCCCGACAGTTGATACTATTAAACAATGGTGGGAGGAACCCGAGAAGTTCAAGGTAAAAAAGAACCAGGAATACCCAGTGGCGAGCCTAAGAAAAGTTTATAAATTGGTTGCTGCCATGCTCTGCAGGCTTTACGGGCGCCCAGATTGCTCCACTTTCAACGGCAGTTGGGCCACTATTATAAAGTATGTGACAACACAGGGCACCCGTTTTAACTGGGCCGGCATACTGATGACGTCGATGCAGACCAACTTGAACTCGGCATTGGCCCCGGACGAAGGAATGCCTACTGAATTTTACATGGCTTCATACCTACTAGATGCGGTGTGCGCCAGAGTAGAGTTTGACGGCTGGGAGCACAACTGGGACTCCGAGAACACGCGCGGAATCCATCTACAACTCAAAGTATTTTGGGAGTCCAAATACAAACAGGACATAGATCGGATCTCACAAGTATTTGTTCCTTCTCTGTACAGACATTTATTTGGCCAAGACGCCCCTTGCATGTCATGGCGGGCCAAGGAGACCCTGGTTAAAGTGGCGCACTGGTTCCCTTTCCCTGAGTACACCTTCATCCGAGTCTTTGGAACTTACAAGGCGCCACATGTTATGCCTCGTTTCGTGACGGACAAAATGCTGATGAAGGAGGTGTGCTTTCAGATGTCACATGGTTTCTCCAACATCTTGTCTAAGGGAAAAAAGAAGCCATGGCCCACTCTGCCCCTCACTATTTGTGCATTCACAGTTAAAGACTTCCAGGAGGTGCTAGCAGAAGCAGACGCAATGAGAAGTTATCAGCTGGGGGCAATTGAACACCGAAACTATGACCCAGAGAGATTGGTCCCCGAACACCGGCCGGAGAGCCAACCTCGTGGACCACGCATCTCGAACGCCCAGCAGAAGATGAGAGGAGAAACTGGTATAATGCTGAAAGACAACTTGCTCCCGGGGTTGACGTGGTCCAGGAAGACTTGGATGATCAGAACTTAGAAGACAGAAGACGTCAGTTAGGAGCTTCTTCTTCATCCATGCTCCAGAAATCCCGAATCAACACAGGGTCAACTCCATCCGCCAAACAGAAGGAGGCAGAAGCAAAGGCCCAACAGGAAAGGGAGAGGAAGCTAAAAGACGATGAGGAGGCGCGCGCAAAAGGTACAACTGCAGCACAAAAGAGGAAGCTGGCCAAATAGGCCAGGAAAGAAAAAGAAGACAAAGAGGCACAAGCTGCAGCGGAACAGGCGCTTAAGGCGGATTTGGACAAGGCGGAGGCTGAACGCCAAAAGAAAGCCGATAAAAGGCCGTAGCCGATCGCAGGAAGAGGAAGGAATAGAAGGCACGGCAGAGGTCGAACGACAAGGAAAGTCGGCGGCACCGCAAATTTAGCTAAGAAGAGGGCCGAGATAGAAGCAGCAGCAGAAGCTGAACGGCGGAGGAAGGAAGAGGAAGAGAAGAACACAGAGGAAAGAGGATGACACGCTAGATGATCTTGAAGTAACTCCTCTCGACGTACCTTTGGGCCGTACACAACTCTCTGATGTTAGATCGCCCCAGAGACAGCAAGAAGATGTGTTCGACCTGACCAGACTCACATTTGATCAGTTTTCGTTCAAGATCCATCAAGAGAAGAGGAGGTCGTTGGCACATAGTCCCTCTGCATCATCTGCAGTATCCACAGGTAAGGATATAGTTTTGGATACCAGACTAATCCGGTAATGATAGCGTTGTGTACCGCTCACAAGGGCACAAGAGAATGTAACCCGGATGAGTAGAGAAATAGTATCTCTACAAAACAGACTGCACGCAACTGAGCAACGCGAAAAGATAGCAGAGCAGGAGAAAGCAGAATTGCAGGCAGAAGTCCAGCAACTTCGAAACCAAGCTCTACCAGCAAATGAAGTCTCGCTTTCCATTTTCAAGGAGTGTGAGGTGTTGGAAGTAGCTATGAGACAGGTATATGGTGAAATGTTCACCATCAAACAAACAGTCGCTCCTCTGGCAAGAGCACGAATGGAAACCAGGCAAAGACAAGATCAGCTCAAAGAGGCTTCACAGGCTTTTGGACAGGATGATGGGTTGGACAATACAGTACCCTCAGGCACCTGAAAATTTGCCTAAGAGGGACTGGATCCAGACGCAGAATGCAAAAGTTCAACTCCGCATGGCGATGCAATCTGGAGACAAATTGTCTAAAGACCTGGACAAATTGATGTCCTCGTACAACCACCTGATTAGTGGTATCGACTCCATGCATACGCTGCATCACATCCCATCGCTTGGGGCATTAGAAGAGGAGAAAACCTGGGAACAAGTAAACAAGGACATTCAATCGTTCTTGCAACCTATCAAGCAGGCCACAGCTGATCCAGAGCCCTCCGCATCTCAAGCGCATCTTAGTCAATTCATCGCCGCTCCAGCGCGGATTTATACCAAGCTTGCGTCGCTCTCAAATCAGATCGGACAAAAAAGGGAGACCTTAGTACCAAACGCTCTGGAATGTGTGCATAGGTTGAAGGAGGAGGTACCTCTGGTGTCCCACATAGCGGCAGAACACCAGGCATGGCAGGATTTCCTCAGAGAGCAACAGGTTGACATCCCTGACATTAACATTTCGCGCCCCGGCAGCAGCAAGTCCTGAGCAGCAAGTAGAACCAGGTCGCAAATCGCACCAACAGGACAGGTCGCAGGTCGCATCTCCTACCTAGGTCGCAGGTCGCATCACCTGCCCAGGTCGCAGAAGGAGTGGGTCGCAAGGTAACTCAAAGGTCAAGAAGGCGAACAGTCAAGGAAACCCAACGGACAATTTTGGCATTATAAATACTCCTACGGGACATTGTAAAAAAGGGGCTTTTCTTTTTGGGAAAAAAACTCAAGAGTTACATGCAATTGTATTGAAAGATTCTACACTTGAGCATATGAATATAGAGTCTTGTTAAAATACCTTATGGTTATGATGTGTTTTGCTGTATGAACACTTTGCGTATTCCTTGTACAGTTTCAGAATATCCTATGATTAATGAAGCTGCACTTTTTATATCATCGTTTATGCGTCATGGCTATCTGTGTTGTATCAATGATGTTCATTTTATTATCTGTTCTATTAATGAATGTTAATGAACTATCTTATTAGCATTTCGTTTCATCTTTCAGGAAGTGAAGAGGTATCTCATCATAAAGAACTATTTCTTTTGTGATCAGACTACCGTACTAGCATTACCCCACAAAATATGTGTTGCTAATGACATCTCTTGAGGTGTACGTGATTTATCTATAATCTTGCTACGCATAGTGTTTGATTCACGTTTAACACATTAATCTTGTATAAACTTAATGAACTGGAAATGAATAGCAAACTGTAATTGAATAACAATGTAAATAAGTAAGCTCTCTGCAATATGAAACTAATGAATCGGAAATGAAGAACACATTGGAATTGAACAACAATGATAACTGATGAATCAAATCTTAACTTAATGAAATCAACTAACGAACTTTGCTGAACACCAAACCCTGTCGACAACAAACGTTATTAAGTAGCAACCTTAAATGAACAGCAATCCAATGGAACAACAAATAGAGTTAAATATTGAACTGCAAAGTTTTATAAGTGATAACAAGATGAATAATACAAGAATTAAGATCCTTTTTGAAATGGAGCAACAATGCAATTCATTAACGCAACATAGAAATACCAATAAGAAATTAAACAACAAATAATTAACTTTGAAACCATAATAAAACCGACCACGATTATCACACAATGGTAATTAAAAGATAGAAATACAAACAACAGATCGATTCCACCAGGGTCGGGCCCATAGCACCAGTGAAACACTGCTTGGTAACTGCAGAGCTTGAACGATGGAACTAAAAAGTGTCTTTGTATTAATTAAACATAAAAAGTGTTTATAGCAACCGCTCTCTGATCACGACAGTCAATAAAGTATAGAATTACAAGAGAAATGTTTTAATCAATGATTCAACTCCTTCAATCTCTAAAGGCATTGCCTTATATAACAACTTCGACGGATAAGACAAGGAACAAGATAAGATTTGAACAACGATCAATGTGTTCTGATTTTCTTCTCTTTGACAGGATATGGTCTATTACTGGAGGAAAAACAGCTACTCCTGCTTTAGCCTCACCTTTGGTATAGTTGTTCACCTCGTTTGATTCCTATTTTTGACAATAAAAGACAGTTTTTAGTTACTTTTTACAGTAAACATAAGTCTTTGCAATTCTATCATAATTCTATAATAAATCACCTTTCTAGAATAAAAAGAGTTATGTTTAAAGGAAAAGAATGAGAAAATACATGGTGAATTCATACCTTTCTCAACGTTAAACAACCTTAACCTTAACCTGACCTTAACTATAACCTATCCCTATCCTTGACCAAACCCTTAACCTTAACCTTAAATGGAACCTTTACCCTAACCTTACCCTAACCTTAACCTTAACATTAACCTAAGCTTAAGGTTAAGTTTAAGGTTAAGGTTAAGTTAGGTTAAGGTAAGGTTATAGTTAGGTTAAGGTTAAGATAAGGTTAAGTTTAATGTTAGGTTAAGGTTAAGGTTTAAGGTTACGAGTCTTAACCTTAACCTTCATTATAACCTACCCTTAACATTAACCTTTACCTAACCTTAACCTTAATCTTAACCTTGAACTTAACTATAACCTAAACCTTAAACTTAACCTTCCCATAACTATAACCTTAACCTTAGCATCACCTTAAGCTTGACTTTACCTTAACCTAACCTTAACCAATTAACCTTAACCTTAACATTCCCATAACCATAACCTTAACCTTGACTTTACCCTTAACCTAAACTTGACCTTAACATTAACGTTAACCTAACTAAACTCATAACGTTAACCTTAACTTAACCTTAACCTTGACCTTAACTCTAACCTAACCCTAACCTTGACCAAACCTTGACCTTAGCCTTAACTTAACCTTAACCTTAACCTTCCCATAACCTTCACTATAACCTAACCTTAACCTTAACCTTAACTTTAACCTTAACCTTAACTTTACCCTTAACCTTGACTTTAACCTTAACCTTCCCCTAACATTAATCTTAACCTTAACCTTAACCTTCCCCTAACTTTAAAGTTAAGGTTAGGGTTAGGTTAAGGTTATGGTTAGGCTAAGGTTAAGGTTAAATTTAAGGGTAAAGTTAAGGTTAAGGTTAAGGTTAAAATAAGGTTAAGGTTAAGGTTAGGTTAAGGGTAAAGTCAAGGTTAAGGTAAATTTAAGGTTAAGGTTAAGGTTAAGGTTAGGGTAAGGTTAGGGTAAAGGTTTAGGTTAAGGTTAAGGTTAAGGGTTTGGTCAAGGTTAGGGTTAGCTTATAGTTAAGGTCAAAGTAATTTTCAGGTTAAGGTTAAGGTTGTAGGTTTAGTGAGGTTAAGGTTAATGTTAAGGGTAAGGTTAGGTTAGGTTCAGGGTAAAGTTAAGGTTAAGGGTGAACTTAAAGTTAAGGTTAAGGTTACAGGTTTAGTATGGTTACGGTAAGGTTAAGGTTAGGTTAAGGGTAAAGTTAAGATTAAGGTTATGGTTAAGGTTAGGTTTAGGTTCATGTTAAGGTTTAGGTTAGGTTTAAGGTTAAAGGAAGGTTAAGGTTAAGCTTAATTTTAAGGTTAAGGTTAAGGTTAAGGGTTTAGTTAGGTTAAGGTTAATGGTGACCTTAAGTATAACCTTAACCTAAACAAACCCGTAACCTTAACCTTAACCATAACCATGATAAAACCCTTAAGGTTAGGTTAAGGGTAATGTCAAGGTTAAGGTTATGGTTATGGGAAGGTTAAGGTTAAGGTTAGGGGAAGGTTAAGGTTAAAGTCAAGGTTAAGGTGAAAGTTAGGTTAAGGTTAAGGTGAAAGTCAAGGGTAAAATTAAGGTTAAGAATGGGTTATGGTTAACCTTAACCCTTAACCATATCTTACCTTTAACCTTAACCTTAACCTTAACCTTAACTTTAGCCTTAACTTAACCTTACCTTAACCTTAACCTAACCTTAACATTAATAGAAACCTTAAACTTAACCCTGACCTAAAATTAACATTAACATTAACTTAACCCTAACCTTGACATAACGCTTAACCTTAACCTTAACATAACCTTAACCTTAAATTTACCCTTAACCTTTACTTTAACCTTAACCTTCCCCTAACATTAACCTTAACCTTAACCTTAACCTTACCCTAACCTTAAATTTAACCTTGACCTTGACTTTAACCTTAACCTAACCTTAACCTTAACCTTACCCTTAACCTTCACCTTAACCATAACCTTAATCTTAACCTTAAGGTTAAGGTTATGGTAAGGGTAAGGCTAAGGTTACGGGTTTAGTCAGGTTAAGGTTAAGGTTATAGTTAAGGTCAAGTTTAAGGATAAGGTTAGGTTAAGGTTAACCTTACCCTTACCTTAACCTTTACCTTAAGCTTGACCTTATCCTTAGGTTAAGGTTAGGTTAACCTAAGGGTAATTTTAAGGTTAAGGCTAAGGTTAGGCTAAGGTTAAGGTTAAGGTCAAGGTTAAGTTTAAGATTAGGTTAAGGGTAAGGTTAAGGTTAGGTTAAGGTTAAGTTTATGGTTAGGTTAAGGGTTGAGGGTAACTTTAAGGATAAAGTTAAGGTTAAGGCTAAGGATAAGGTCAAGGTTAAGGTTACGTTAAGGGTAAATTCAAGGTTATGGTTAAGATTAGGTTAAGGGTAAAGTCAAGGTTAAGGTTAAGGTGAAGGTTAAGGGTAAGGTTAAGACTAAAGTTAAGGTTAAGGTTAAGGTTAAGGATAAGTTATAGTTAAGGTCAAGTTTAAGGTTAGGTTATGGTGAAGGTTAAGGTTAAGGTTAAGGGTGAAGGTTAAGGGTAATGTTTAGGTTAAGACCCGTATCCTTAACCTTCACCCTTAACCTTAACCTAACCTTAACCTTAACCTTACTAAAACTTAACCTTAACCTTATCTTATCCTTAACCTAACCTTAACCTTAACCTTAACCCAAGCATAACCTTACCCGTAACCTGAACCTTAACCTAACCCTAAATTTTACCTTGACCTTAACCTTAACCTAACCTTGAATTAACGTTAACTTTAAATTTACCCTACCCTTAACCTTAACCTTACCCTTACCCTTACCCTTACCCTTAACCTTTACTTTACCTTAACCTAACCCTAACCTTGACCTTGAATTTACCTTAACCCCTTAACCTTAACCTTCACCTTAACCTTAAATTTACCCTTAAATTAACCTTAACCTAACCTTAACTATAACCTAACCCTAAACTTGACCAAACCCTAAACCTTAACCTTAACCGTAACCTTAACTATAACCTAACCCTAACCTTGACCAAACCCGTAACTTTAACCTTAACCTTAACTGTAACCTAACCTTAATTTTTTCCTTAACCTTACCTTAACCATAACCTTAACCTTAACATTACCCTTAACCTTATCTTAACATTACCTTAACCATACCCTTAAGCTTGTCCTTAACTATAACCTAACCGTAACCTTAACCTTAACCTTAACATAACCCTAACCTTAGGTTAACCTTAACCTTAGCTTGACCATAACCTTAACCCTAACCCTAACCCTAACCTTAACCTTAACCCTAACCTTAACCTTAAGTATAACCTAACCCTAACCTTGACCAAACCTTAATCTTAAGGTTAAGGGTTAAGGTTAAAGTTAAGGTTAGGTTTAAGGTTAGGGGAAGGTTAAGGTCAAGGTTAAGGTTAAGGTTAGGGGAAGGTTAAGGTTAAAGTCAAGGTTAGGGGAAGGTTAAGGTTAAGCCTATGGTAAGGTTAAGGGCAAGGTCAAGTTTAAGGTTAAGGTTAGATTAAGGTTAAGGTTAAGGTTACAGTAAGGGTAAAGTTAAGGTTAAGGTTTGGTCAGAGTTAGGGTTAGGTCATAGTTAAGTTTAAGATAAGGTTAAGGTTAGGTTAAGGTTAAGGTTAGGGTTAGGTTATAGTTAAGGTTAAGGTAAGATTAAGGTTAAGGTTAAGGTCAAGATCAAGGTTAAGAATAGGGTTAAGGTTAGGTTAAGGTTATGGTTATGGGAAGGTTAAGGTTAAGATTACCCTTAACCTAACTTTACCCTTAACCTAACCTTAACCTTAACTTTAAATTTACCCTAACCTTAAGGGTTTAGTTAGGTTAAGGTTAGTCAGGTTAAGGTTAAGGTTAGGATAAAGTTGAGGTTAAGGTTAAGGTTACATTAAGGGTAAAGTCAAGGCTAATGTAAAGTTAAGGTTAAGGTTAAGGTCAAGTTTAAGGTTAAGGTTAAGGTTAAGGTTAAGGTTAGGGTTAGGGTTAGGTTAACGTTAAGGTCAAGGTTATGGTTAAGGTTAGGTTAGGTTATAGTTAAGTTCAAGGTTAAGGTTAAGGTTAAGGTTAAGGTTAAGGTTACGATTTAGTCAGGTTAAGGTTAAGGGTGAAGGTTAAGGTTACGGGTCTTAACATTAAACTTACCCTTAACCTTCACTATAACCTATCCTTAACATTAATGTCTACCTAAAATTAACCGTAACGTTGACCTAGCACTAACCTTACCTTAACCTAACTTCAACCTTAACCTTAAATATAAGGTTAGGTTATAGTGAATGTTAAGGTTAAAGTTGCGGTTAAGGTTAGCTTATAGTTAAGGTTAAGGGTTTGGTTAAGGTTAAAGGTTATGGTTATGGTTATTGGAAGGTTAAGGTTACGGTTATAGGAAGGTTAAGGTTAAGGATAAGGTCAAGGTTAAGGTTTGTTAAGGGTAAAGTCAAGGTTAAGGTTAAGATTAGGTTAAGGGTAAAGTCAAGGTTAAGGTTAAGGTGAAGGTTAAGGGTAAGGTTAAGACTAAAGTTAAGGTTAAGGTTAAGGTTAAAGTCAGGTTATAGTTAAGGTCAAGGTTAAAGTTAGGTTATGGTGAAGGTTAAGGTTAAGGTTGAGGGTGAAGGTTAAGGGTAATGTTTAGGTTAAGAACCGTATCCTTAACCTTCAGCCTTAACCTTAACCTACCCTTAACCTTACTAAACCCGTAACCTTTACCTTAACCTTAACGTTGACTTTACCCTTAATACCTTAATTTTAACTATAACCTAACCCTAACCTTGACCTTAAATTTACCCTTAACCTTAACCTTAACCTTAAACTTAACCTTCACCTTAACTATAACCTAACCCTAACCCTAACCTTAACTTTAAATTTACCCTTAACCTTCACCTTAACCTTAACTTTTTCCTTAACCTTAACCTTAACTTAACCTAACATTTCCCTTGACCATAACCTTAACCCTAACCTTAACCTTGACTTTACCCTAACCTAACCTTAACGTTACCCATAACCTAACCCTAACATTGAGGTTAGGTTAACCTTGACCAAACCCTTAACCTTAACCTTAACCCTAATCTAACCTTAACCTTAACCTTATCTTAACCTTAACCTAACCTTAACCTTGACCTTAACCTAAGCATAACCTTACCCATAACCTGAACCTTAACCTAACCCTAACCTTTACCTTAACCTTAACCTTAACCTTAACGTAGCCTTGACTTAACCTTAACTTTAAATTTACCCTAGCCTTAACCTTAACATTACCCTTACCCTTAACCTTAACTTTATCTTAACCTTAACCTAACCCTAACCTTAACCTTTACTTTACCTTAACCTAACCCTAACCTTGATGTTGAATTTACCTTAATCCCTTAAGCTTCACCTTCAGCTTAACCTTAACTTTACTCTTAACTTAACCTTTACATAACTTTAACTATAACATAACCCTAAACTTGACCAAACCCTGAAACTTAACCTTAACCGTAACCTTAACTATAACCTAACCCTAACCTTGACCAAACCCTTAAATTTAACCTTAACCTTAACCTTAACTATAACCTAACCTTGAATTTTCCCTTAACCTTACCTTAACCATAACCTTAACCTAACCTTACCCTTAACCTTATCTTAACCTTACCTTAACCATAACCTTAAACTTGTCCTTAACAATAACCTATCCCTAACCTTAACCTTAACCTTAACCTAACCCTAACCTTAAGTTAACCTTAACCTTAAACTTAGCCTAAACATAACCTTAACCCTAACCTTAACCTTAACCTTAACCTTCCCCTAACCTTAACCCTAACATTAACATTAAGTATAACCTAACCCTAACTTTGACCAAACCTTAACCTTAAGATTAAGGGTTAAGGTTAAAGTTAAGGTTAGGGTTAAGGTTAGGGAAAGTTAAGGTTAAGTTTATGGGAAGGTTAAGGTCAAAGTCATGGTTAAGGGTTAAGGTTAAGCCTATGGTAAGGTTAAGGGTAAGGTCAAGGTTAAGGTTAATGTTAAGGTAAGGGTAAATGGTTTAATCAAATTAAAGTTAAGGGTGAAGGTTAAGGTTATGAGTCTTAACATTAACCTTACCCTTAACATTCACTATAACCTACCTTTAACATTAACCTTTACCTAACCTTAACCGTAACGTTAACCTAGCCTTAACCTTACCTTAACCTAACTTCAACCTTAATCTTCACTATAAGGTTAGGTTATAGCGAAGGTTAAGGTTGCAATTAAGGTTATGTTATAGTTAAGTATAAGGGTTTGGTTAAGGTTAAAGGTTATGGTTATGGTTATGGGAAGGCTAAGGTTAAGGTTATGGTTATGATAAAGTTAAGGTTAAAGTTAGGTTAGGTTAAGGGTTTATGTTAAAGTTAAGGTCAAGGGTAAGATAAGGTTAAGTTAAGGTTAAGATTAAGGTTCTGGTTAGGTTAAGGTTAGGGTTAATGTTAAGTTCAAGGTTTAGGTTAATGTTACAGTTAAAGGTTAAGGTTAAGGTTAGGGTTAGGGTTAGGGTCAAGGTCAAGGTCAAGGTTAAGGTTAGGTTAGCGTTAATGTTAGGTTAAGGTTAAGATAATTTTAAGGGTAAAGTCAAGGTTAAGGGTAAAGTCAACGTTAGGTTTAACCTTAACCTTAACCTTAACCTTAACCTTACTAAACACGTAACCTTAACCTTAACCTTAACCTTAAAGTCAAGGTTAAGGATAAGATTAGGTTAAGGGTAAAGTTAAGGTTAAGGTTTGGGTTAAGTCAGGTTAAGGTTAAAGTTAAGGTTAAGGTTAAGGCTTAACCTAAAATTTAACTTTAACCTTAACCTTCCCATAACCATAACCTTAACCTTGACTTTATCTATAACCTAACCTGAAGGGTAAAGGTTCAAGTTAAGGTTAAGGGTAAGGTTAAGGTTACAGGTTTAGTCAGGTTAAGGTAAAGTTAAGGTTAAGGTTAAGGTTAAGGTTAAGGGTAAATTTAAGGTAAATGTTAGGGTTAGATTATATTTAAGGTTAAGGTTAGGTTAAGGGTAAAGTTAAAGTTAAGGTTAAGGTCAATGTAAATGTTAAGGTTAAGGTTAAGGTTAAAATTAGGGTAAGGTTTTTCTTAACCTTAATCTTAACCTTAACGTTAACATTATGGTAAGATTAAAGTAACATTAACCTTAACCTTAACCTAATATTAACCTTAACCTGACTGTAACCTTAACCTAACCTTAACCTTAACCTTAGCCTAACCATAACCTTAAGGTTAAGGTTAAGGTTAAGGTTTAGATTATGGGAATGTTAAGGTTAAGTTTAAGATTAACCTTAACCTTAACCTTAACCTAACGTTAACCTTATGGGAAGGTTAAGGTTAAGGTTAAGATTATGGTAACGTCAACCTTAACCCTAACCTTAATCTTAACCTTAACCTAACCATAACCTTTACCTAACCTTAACCTTAGCCTAACTGTTGAGTCTCAAAAGTGTTTTCCATATTCATATATATTTCCATTATGTCATAACCATCTAGCCCTTATTTCATAGCCATCTGACCTAAAGTCCTACATCAAATAACCATTTTTCATAAATATATGGGTTAGGATCCTTGTTTTCCAAAGTTATTTATTTCATGTATTTAAAGTGAATTTATGGTTAGAAACTAGAAAATTAACATAGTTTCATATATCTATATATGTGTTGTGAGTTTTGTGACATGTGTAGGTCAAAAAGGAGACTTCTAGAAGACCCTTATGTGGCACTCTAAGGCCAAATTCGAATTTGGTTGGAGAAGATCGTGGGATCATGAGAACATGTGTCTCACTTCCTTGTTGTATTGAAACTCTAAGAGGATATGTGTCTCCTTTCTTAAGTTGTGTTGAAATTCTAGAAAGACATGTGTCTTATCATTTCCTATTTTGATTGTAACTCTAGAGTTGGAGGGAAAGATTCATGGACTCTCATTAATGAGATGACTCCTCATATTTTGTATAAATAGGAGAAGCTTTCTCCTATCATGGTTAATGAAGAAGTAGGAGAAAATAGGAGTATTTTGTAACAAAGTTCAAGATGGAATGGGATGTAGATTTGTGAGATTTTCAATAAAGAAATTCAGTTCTTTGATGATGTTTTGATTACAACTTTAAGGAGCTGAAGGACTTAGCAGAGGGCCCTTGCTATCCAATGAGGCTTCTACATGCTTTCTAGATAAGTAGCTTTTAATTCATGTCTTGCATTATTTGTTTAACTAAAAGATCCTCATCATCTTACAATCATTCTTTTTCTTAAAATGCTCTTCCAAAATATCATTATTAGATGAAAAAGATTTGGTTGTATCATGTTGAGTATCTTAGTTGCCTTTACGTTTCTGAAGTTGAATTTGTAGTTGTTTTTATTAACTACTGTAGTTATACTCATTCTAACTCTTCCACAAGAAGAATCTCTTCCAAAAGATTATAATGATGAATGGGAAATGGCTATAGTGTTGTAGGATTTAATTGTAATTTCTTTTTGTTCACTATCACAGTTACACTTGTTCTAAACACTCTTCCAAAAGAAGAAACTCTTCCAAAAGATCCTTATGATGTCCAAGGCATGACTGTGATCTTGAACGTTTTAGTTGTGTGTTTTCACTAAGTACCATTGTTGTTCTTGCTCTTAAACGCTTGTCCAAAATATCATAATGACGAGTGGGAGATGGCTATGATATCTTAGTTTTTCATTGCTTTCAGTCTTTATGCTTGCATTTGCACTCAATTACACAGTCAGGATTGTTCTAAAAACTCTTACAAAAGAAAGAACTCTTCCAAAATATCAATCATGATGTACAAACAGACTGTAGAATTCCATAGACTAGTTGCATGTTAATTCAGTTAGAGCACTCCGGAGGTAGATTACATAAAAACAATACGAAAAACACATACAACGAAGTAAGGAAGAGGTCACTTAAAGCACATATAGTGCACCACACTTCATCAGTTTACTAGCCCTGGTTGATAATTTACGTTAGCAATTTAGGACGCTAAATTGACTACACATTTTGGCGCCGTTGCCGGGGAAGTGTAATTAGGAGACCTTATTTCTTACAACTAAAAAAAAATTTAATAATTCTTGAGTATGCTCTCCTCCTGCACTTTGTGTGATCTGGAGGATCAGAAAAAGGATTGTTATGTAAAAAAAAAATTAATAATTCTTGAGTATGCTCTCCTCCTGCACTTTGTGTGATCTGGAGGATCAGAAAAAGAATTGTTATGTGAAAAAAAAAAAGAGACAAAATAAAACTTCATCATTTCAATTGATTCAACAATTAAAAAAAAAAAAATTTATTTTCATGAAAAACTTTGATTTCAATAAATTGTTTTGTTTAATGAATATATATGTGTATTTTTAAATTTTTGAAAATATAACATACATAATTTTATTAACAAATCAATTTAAAAAAAAAAAAAAAAAACTCATGGAAATAAGACCCATGCATACGCATGAGGCCATTCTTTGGCTTGGCTTTATGCATATATGCAGAATTTCAATCCACACAAAGACCCATGCACTGCAATTTAAAAAAAAGAAAAGGAACCTTCTCTTTTTCATATTCATTTTTCCTCAAACAATAGTTATTAGAAATCATTTAAAAAAAAAAAAAAATTGCACACAATGAATGTATATCACATGAAGAAACTGATGATGAGGAAAAGATTACAAATTTTTGATGAGAAGAAGAGTGTAAATTTTTGATTAAGAGAAGATTACAAATTCAATTGTAGGGACATATAATGGAAGTGTATCATATGAAGAAATTGCTGATGAAGAGAAGATTTCAGACTGTTGATGAAGAGAAGATTGTAGATTCCATTGCAAGTAATTGGAATGAGGAAGATCAATCTGAACTTCTCTATGAGATACAAGCCATTACACTTCAAAACCTGCAAAATAAAAACAAATCAAACCACAAATAATTGTCAGAAAACGAAATGCGTAATTGTCAAAAACACCCGATTTTAAAACAAATTTTCTGAGCAAACCAGGACGAATTAAAAAAAACTAAAACATGGGTTTTTTCAGGAATGGGGTGAATTAGGTAATTTTATAAGAACTTTCTGAAATTTGTAGCCATTTGGGAGAAATTCAGGGTTCTTCGGAGCACTAATTTGCAGTGTGTGTGAGAGAAAAATGTTTTTTTTTATTATGAGAACAGTCACGGTTTTGAGAGATAATCAATGAACTAATTTCCTTATTTGAGGGAAAATGTGGCAGAATTCATGTGTGGTGGCACATGATGAATGACAAATGGATTATTTGAGGCAAACACATTATCACATGTGCATCAAATGCAAGTTGTATAAATTGAAAATGACTTTGCCTTCATCTCTTTCATAGTTAGGAATTTGACTTTAGAAATTTCAAGCTTTTTATTTTTATTTTTATTTTGCATGAAAGAGGCATTGGCATGACTTTGTTTCAAAAATATTCATAAGGACAATTATTTCATCCATGCTTTATTTCATTTAAAATAAAAAATAATAAATAAATAAATTCAAAAAAATAAATAAATAAATAAATAATTGAATCAATGAAATGAATAAGTTATTTGCTCACTTTTCTGAAGGTATTAATTAATCCTTGTTTTCCAAAGTTATTTATTTTATGTATTTAAAGTGAATTTATGATTAAAAACTATAAAATTAACATAGTTTCATATATCTATATATGTGTTGTGAGTTTTGTGATATGTTTAGGTCAAAAAGGAGACTTCTAGAAGACCCTTATGTGGCACTCTAAGGCCAAATTCGAATTTGGTTGGAGAAGATCATGGGATCATGAGAACATGTGTCTCACTTCCTTGTTGTATTGAAACTCTAAGAGGATATGTGTCTCACTTCCTTGTTGTATTGAAACTCTAAGAGGATATGTGTCTCCTTTCTTAAGTTGTGTTGAAATTCTAAAAAAGACATGTGTCTTATCATTTCCTATTTTGATTGTAACTCTAGAGTTGGAGGGAGAGATTCATGGACTCTCATTAATGAGATGACTCCTCATATTTTGTATAAATAGGAGAAGCTTTCTCCTATCATGGTTAATGAAGAAGCAAGAAAGAAGTAGGAGAAAATATGAGTATTTTGTAACAAAGTTTAAGATGGAATGGGATGTAGATTTGTGAGATTTTCAATAAAGAAATTCAGTTCTTTGATGATGTTTTGATTACAACTTTAAGGAGCTGAAGGACTTCACCAAATTGGTAGCAGAGGGCCCCTGCTATCCAAGGAGGCTTCTACATGCTTTCTAGATAAGTAGCTTTTAATTCATGTCTTGCATTATTTGTTTAACTAAAGATCCTCATTATCTTACAATCATTTTTTTTCTTAAAATGCTCTTCCAAAATATCATTATTAGATGAAAAAGATTTGGTTGTATCATGTTGAGTATCTTAGTTGCCTTTACGTTTCTGAAGTTGAATTTGTAGTTGTTTTTATTAACTACTATAGTTATACTCATTCTAACTCTTCCAAAAGATTATAATGATGAATGGGAAATGGCTATAGTATTGTAGGATTAGAAGTTGAATTCGTAGTTGCTTTTATTAGCTACTATAGTTGTACTCATTCTAACTCTTCCACAAGAAGAAGCTCTTCCAAAAGACTATAATGATGAATGGGAAATGACTATAGTATTGTAGGATTAGGAGTTGAATTCATAGTTGTTTTTAATTAGCTACTGTAGTTATATTCATTCTAACTTTTCCACAAGAAGAAATTCTTCCAAAAGATTATAATGATGAATGAAAATGGCTATAGTACTGTAGGATTTAGTTGTAATTTTTGTTGTTCACTATCACAGTTACACTTGTTCTAATCACTCTTCCACAAGAAGAAACTCTTCTAAGAAATTCTTAAGAAGTTCAAGACATGACCGTGATAATGAATGATTTAGTTGTGTGTTTGCACTAAGTATCATCTCTGTTCTTGCTCTTAAACGCTTGCCCAAAACATCATAATGATGAGTAGGATAAGGATATGATATTTTAGTTTTTCATTGCTTTCAGTCTTTATGCTTGCATTTGCACTCAATTACACAGTCAGTATTGTTCTAAAAACTCTTCCAAAAGAAGGAACTCTTCCAAAATACCAATCATGATGGACAAACAGACTGTAGAATTCCATAGACTAGTTGCATGTTAATTCAGTTAGAGCACTCCGGAGGTAGATTACATAAAACTGTTGAGTCTCAAAAGTGTTTTCCATATTCATACATATTTCCATTATGTCATAACCATCTAGCCCTTATTTCGTAGCCATCTGACCTAAAGCCCTACATCAAATAACCATTTTTCATAAATATATGGGTTAGGATCCTTGTTTTCCAAAGTTATTTATTTTATGTATTTAAAGTGAATTTATGATTAGAAACTAGAAAATTAACATAGTTTCATATATCTATATATGTGTTGTGAGTTTTGTGACATGTGTAGGTCAAAAGCAGACTTCTAGAAGACCCTTATGTGGCACTCTAAGGCCAAATTCGAATTTGGTTGGAGAAGATCATGGGATCATGAGAACATGTGTCTCACTTCCTTGTTGTATTGAAACTCTAAGAGGATATGTGTCTCACTTCCTTGTTGTATTAAAACTCTAAGAGGATATGTGTCTCCTTTCTTAAGTTGTGTTGAAATTCTAGAAAGACATGTGTCTTATCATTTCCTATTTTGATTGTAACTCTAGAGTTGGAGGGAGAGATTCATGGACTCTCATTAATGAGATGACTCCTCATATTTTGTATAAATAGGAGAATCTTTCTCCTATCATAGGTAATGTAGAAGTAATGAAGAAGTAGGAGAAAATAGGAGTATTTTGTAACAAAGTTCAAGATGGAATGGGATGTAGATTTGTGAGATTTTCAATAAAGAAATTCAGTTCTTTGATGATGTTTTGATTACAACTTTAAGGAGCTGAAGGACTTCACCAAATTGGTAGCAGAGGGCCAATGCTATCCAAGGAGGCTTTTACATGCTTTCTAGATAAGTAGCTTTTAATTCATGTATTGCATTATTTGTTTAACTGAAAGATCCTCATTATCTTACAATCATTCTTTTTCTTAAAATGCTCTTCCAAAATATCATTATTAGATGAAAAATATTTGGTTGTATCATGTTGAGTATCTTAGTTGCCTTTACGTTTCTGAAGTTGAATTTGTAGTTGTTTTTTATTAACTACTGTAGTTATACTCATTCTAACTCTTCCACAAGAAGAAGCTCTTCCAAAAGATTATAATGATGAATGAGAAATGGCTATAGTATTGTAGGATTAGAAGTTGAATTCGTAGTTGTTTTTATTAGCTACTGTAGTTGTACTCATTCTAACTCTTCCACAAGAAGAAGCTCTTCCAAAAGACTATAATGATGAATGGGAAATGACTATAGTATTGTAGGATTAGGAGTTGAATTCATAGTTGTTTTTAATTAGCTACTGTAGTTATATTCATTCTAACTCTTCCACAAGAAGAAATTATTCCAAAAGATTATAATGATGAATGAAAATGGCTATAGTACTGTAGGATTTAGTTGTAGTTTTTGTTGTTCACTATCACAGTTACACTTGTTCTAATCACTCTTCCACAAGAAGAAACTCTTCCAAGAAATTCTTAAGAAGTTCAAGACATGACCGTGATAATGAATGATTTAGTTGTGTTTGCACTAAGTATCATCTCTGTTCTTGCTCTTAAACGCTTGCCCAAAACATCATAATAACGAGTAGGATAAGGATATGATATCTTAGTTTTTCATTGCTTTCAGTCTTTATGCTTGCATTTGCACTCAATTACACAGTCAGGATTGTTCTAAAAACTCTTCCAAAATACCAATCATGATGGACAAACAGACTGTAGAATTCCATAGACTAGTTGCATGTTAATTCAGTGAGAGCACTCCGGAGGTAAATTACATAAAAATAATACGAAAAACACATACAACGAAGTAAGGAAGAGGTCACTTAAGCACATATAGTGCACCACACTTCATCAGTTTACTAGCCCTGGTTGATAATTTATGTTAGCAATTTAGGACGCTAAATTGACTACACATTTTGGCGCCATTGTCGGGGAAGTGTAATTAGGAGACCTTATTTCTTACATCTAAAAAAAAAATTAATAATTCTTGAGTATGCTCTCCTCCTGCACTTTGTGTGATCTGGAGGATCAGAAAAATGATTGTTATGTAAAAAAAAATTAATAATTCTTGAGTATGCTCTCCTCCTGCACTTTGTGTGATCTGGAGGATCAGAAAAAGAATTGTTATGTGAAAAAAAAAAATAAAAAAAAAATAAAAGGAGACAAAATAAAACTTCATCATTTCAATTGATTCAACAATTAAAAAAAATAAATTTGTTTTCATGAAAAACTTTGATTTCAATAAATTGTTTTGTTTAATGAATATATATGTGTATTTTTAAATTTTTGAAAATATAACATACATAATTTTATTAACAAATCAATTTAAAAAAAAAAAAAAAAACTCATGGAAATAAGACCCATGCATACGCATGAGGCCATTCTTTGGCTTGGCTTTATGCATATATGCAGACTCTCAATCCACACAAAGACCCATGCACTGCAATTTAAAAAAAAAAAAAAGGAACCTTCTCTTTTTCATATTCATTTTTCCTCAAACAACAGTTATTAGAAATCATTTTAAAAAAAAAATTGCACACAATGAATGTATATCACATGAAGAAACTGATGATGAGGAAAAGATTACAAATTGTTGATGAGAAGAAGAGTGCAAATTGCTGATGAAGAGAGGATTACAAATTCAATTGTAGGGACATACAATGGAAGTGTATCATATGAAGAAATTGCTGATGAAGAGAAGATTTCAGACTGTTGATGAAGAGAAGATTGTAGATTCCATTGCAAGTAATTGGAATGAGAAAGATCAATCTGAACTTCTCTGTGAGATACAAGCCATTACACTTCAAAACCTGCAAAATAAAAACAAATCAAACCACAAATAATTGCCAGAAAACGAAATGCGTAATTGTCAAAAACACCCGATTTTAAAACGAATTTTCTGAGCAAACCAGGACAAATTAGAAAAAACTAAAACATGGGTTTTTTCGGGAACGGGGTGAATTAGGTAATCCCACAAGAACTTTCTGAAATTCGCAGCCATTTGGGAGAAATTCAGGGTTCTTCGGAGCACTAATTTGCAGTGTGCGTGAGAGAAAAATGTTTTTTTTTTATTATGAGAACAGTCACGGTTTTGAGAGATAATCAATGAACTAATTTCCTTATTTGAGGGAAAATGTGGCAGAATTCATGTGTTGTGGCACATGATGAATGACAAATGGATTATTTGAGGCAAACACATTATCACATGTGCATCAAATGCAAGTTGTATAAATTGAAAAGGACTCTGCCTTCATCTCCTTCATAGTTAGGAATTTGACTTTAGAAATTTCAAGCTTTTTATTTTTATTTTTATTTTGCATGAAAGAGGCATTGGCATGAATTTGTTTCAAAAATATTCATAAGGACAATTATTTCATCCATGCTTTATTTCATTTAAAAAAATAAAAATAAAAATAAAAATAAAATATTTCAAAAAAAAAAAAAGAAAAAAAAAATTGAATCAATGAAATGAATAAATTATTTGCTCACTTTTCTGAAGGTATTGATTAATTTTGGACTGATGATGAAAGATGAATGACTAATTTTTTTTATTCAAGATTTTTTTTTAGCAGCTGAAAAACCTCATTGTTCAAATCAGCCTAACTTTCTCATACAAAATCAGATTTTGATGATTTAAGTATCATTGGAAAGGTCTTAATAAGATCTACACAGTGAGAAATCCATCATTAGAGTTTGAAATGGTAAATAATGAAATAAATTGTTGAAAAGAAGCAACATTCAACTTGAGGCACTAATTCCAAAACATGTATAAATTCTTTTGATTTTTCCTTTGAGAACTTGTTTCATTAATACAAATTCTTAGTTTTGTGTATAAATATCATAACTAGAGAGATTGATCACCTCTCTCCCTTTGATAATCTTACATTCCATTGCAGAAGAAGTATTAGTTTTTTTGCAGGTTCCAGGAGGAAAGACAAATGACTACAAGAGAATGGTGTCTCTCTAAGAGACCAATTTGTTTCATAAGAGGATGATCAGCAAACAAAGAGGAAATATGTTGATGTAAAATCAGATCCAAACACTTGACAACTTTCAGATACCATTGTCTCCATCACAACCATACCTCATAATAAACCATTCACCTCATTTCACTTCATACTTTCCATTTACATTCACATCCACTTTCCATTTCCTTTTGTCCATTCATAACCCACAAATAAAAGCAAGAGGCTCATTCACATGTTTATTGCCCATTTCCATTTCTACTCTCCATTGCCATCTTCCATTTTCATTTTCCATTTCTTGTCATTTTCATTCAGCAAATAAGCCCTGCTTCAATGCAAACCATTGAGTCTATAGTCCTTTGAGTCTAAGTTCTTTGTAAAACACCTTGAGGCTTGCATGCCTTAATGGCAAGTTCTCATGCTGACAAACAATGGGAATACATTAATGTCTCTTGTTTGTCAGATCTTCTAGGTGACTCGACATCAGCAAAATCATTCGTACCTAGCAAGATGTGTTTGGGCATCTTGACTCTCATTGTCATCAATGGTGAGAGTTCTCGTGTTGACTAGTGGCATCCATCAATGGCCACTAAGTCAACAATTTCCTACTATGTTCGACATCAGAACATCTTTTCACATAGTAGGAATTGTGCCAATGAGTTTTGAAGACATGAAGACTATTATTTTCACCATTTTGGAGCAGATTCAGCAAGTTTTAGTAGAAGCAATAAAAAGTCATCTCATCTCTTTATCCATGACTCTTCTTGTTCAGCCACTTGAAGAAGAATATGATCAGAATTTTGCAGCCACCACACATACACAACTCATCCACATTTAAGGTAAGTGAAGGTATGTTGTTTTCTAATTTTTAGTCATGTAATTCATTAAAATGCTAAAATTGTAACTTTGGAAAAATTTCTCACTCCCTTTTTCACATTGTCATATCTTTAGTTGGGGGGAAGGGACATCATTTCATATCCACATGTCATACACTATCACACATTTTCATTTCATTTCCATCCACATATACTTTCCAACCAACTATTGTTGCAACATGATCCAAAAGATTATATGCCTTGCAAATGATCAATTCATTGATGAAGTAATTGATTCTAAATGTTTTCATGAACTTTGATGCAACAAAGAAAATAAAGCATTGTTACACAAGAACCATTGCTCAAAAAGAATTGGTTGTCACACAAGAACCAACCATTAAAAAAAAGGTTGCAATCAAGTGTATTATACTTTGCCAAAAATAAAATATCAAGAAGCAAAGTTTTGGAATGAATTTATATGAGTCAAAGATCAACTCATGGACAAATGAATCATTGCAATAGTTGCATGAGGACATGCAACAACTTCAGTTGGGGGGTATGTTGAGTCTCAAAAGTGTTTTCCATATTCATATATATTTCCATTATGTCATAACCATCTAGCCCTTATTTCATAGCCATCTGACCTAAAGCCCTACATCAAATAACCATTTTTCATAAATATATGGGTTAGGACCCTTGTTTTCCAAAGTTATTTATTTTATGTATTTAAAGTGAATTTATGATTAGAAACTAGAAAATTAACATAGTTTCATATATCTATATATGTGTTGTGAGTTTTGTGACATGTGTAGGTCAAAAAGGAGACTTCTAGAAGACCCTTATGTGGCACTCTATGGCCAAATTCGAATTTGGTTGGAGAAGATCATGGGATCATGAGAACATGTGTTTCACTTCCTTGTTGTATTGAAACTCTAAGAGGATATGTGTCTCACTTCCTTGTTGTATTGAAACTCTAAGAGGATATGTGTCTCCTTTCTTAAGTTGTGTTGAAATTCTAGAAAGATATGTGTCTTATCATTTCCTATTTTGATTGTAACTCTAGAGTTGGAGAGAGAGATTCATGGACTCTCATTAATGAGATGACTCCTCATATTTTGTATAAATAGGAGAAGCTTTCTCCTATCATGGGTAATGTAGAAGTAATGAAGAAGTAGGAGAAAATAGGAGTATTTTGTAACAAAGTTCAAGATGGAATGGGATGTAGATTTGTGAGATTTTCAATAAAGAAATTCAGTTCTTTGATGATGTTTTGATTACAACTTTAAGGAGCTGAAGAACTTCACCAAATTGGTAGCAGAGGGCCCCTGCTATCCAAGGAGGCTTCTACATGCTTTCTAGATAAGTAGCTTTTAATTCATGTCTTGCATTATTTATTTAACTAAAAGATCCTCATTATCTTACAATCATTCTTTTTCTTAAAATGTTCTTCCAAAATATCATTATTAGATGAAAAATATTTGGTTGTATCATGTTGAGTATCTTAGTTGCCTTTACGTTTCTGAAGTTGAATTTGTAGTTGTTTTTATTAACTACTGTAGTTATACTCATTCTAACTCTTCCACAAGAAGAAGCTCTTCCAAAATATTATAATGATGAATGGGAAATGGCTATAGTATTGTAGGATTAGAAGTTGAATTCGTAGTTGCTTTTATTAGCTACTGTAGTTGTACTCATTCTAACTCTTCCACAAGAAGAAGCTCTTCCAAAAGACTATAATGATGAATGGGAAATGACTATAGTATTGTAGGATTAGGAGTTGAATTCATAGTTGTTTTTAATTAGCTACTGTAGTTATATTCATTCTAACTCTTCCACAAGAAGAATTTCTTCCAAAAGATTATAATGATGAATGATGAATGGCTATAGTACTGTAGGATTTAGTTGTAGTTTTTGTTGTTCACTATCACAGTTACACTTGTTCTAATCACTCTTCCACAAGAAGAAACTCTTCCAAGAAATTCTTAAGAAGTTCAAGACATGACCGTGATAATGAATGATTTAGTTGTGTGTTTGCACTAAGTATCATCTCTGTTCTTGCTCTTAAACGCTTGCCCAAAACATCATAATGACGAGTAGGATAAGGATATGATATCTTAGTTTTCCATTGCTTTCAGTCTTTATGCTTGCATTTGCACTCAATTACACAG
Source organism: Pinus albicaulis (assembly GCA_034641835.2). Classification (NCBI taxonomy): domain Eukaryota; kingdom Viridiplantae; phylum Streptophyta; class Pinopsida; order Pinales; family Pinaceae; genus Pinus; species Pinus albicaulis. The sequence goes on along the minus strand of CM076573.1, from coordinate 709,211,085 downwards.
TCAGGATTGTTCTAAAAACTCTTCCAAAAGAAGGAACTCTTCCAAAATACCAATCATGATGGACAAACAGACTGTAGAATTCCATAGACTAGTTGCATGTTAATTCAGTTAGAGCACTCCGGAGGTAGATTACATAAAAACAATACGAAAAACACATACAACGAAGTAAGGAAGAGGTCACTTAAGCACATATAGTGCATCACACTTCATCAGTTTACTAGCCCTGGTTGATAATATATGTTAGCAATTTAGGACGCTAAATTGACTACACAAATACTAGATAGGGGGGCAACAACCAGCAACGCCCAACGGCAAAGCAAAAGGCCACCTCTTCGAACAAAACACTCTTGTTCAATCTGTGGTGAGTACGGCCATTATACTCATCACTGTCCCAATATCCTTGAGCTGATGAAGCTGTAGAATAACTGAGGAGAAGGAGGAACATCCCAGTAGACAGTTGTGATGCAGAAACCTTTCCCCCATCAAGGGACAGTTATCACTCAGCAACAAAACCCTAACAACTTCGAAAAAAATAGCCACGAAATCTACATGACTGGTGAAGAGATTTTTTTTCAAACACGGAATCTAAATTGCGATACCCCACCAGACACCAACGCGTCAGGGGCTAGTACTAGTGCACCAACTACACCTTTGACCATTTCAAAGATGCCTATTGAACCATTGCCAAAGATGGCTAAGGACCAAATAGGCGAGCAGGAAACCATTCCAAAGCAGCCCATAATTATAGTATCGTAGACGATTTAGCTCAATCTCCCACTACTATGTCAGCTTTGGAAGTATTGTAGTTATGCCCAAAACAACAGAAATCCTTGCTTTTTGCGTTAGGCGTTATCGACCCTACCGATACGCGCCTAATGGCTTTTGATTTAGACAAAGCCACCCCCAGGATTCCTTCGATGGTCACTTTTCAGATACCAGTATCGATCCAAAATATCACCAGTCACCGATGTGTCATTGACGAGGGTGCATCCACATGCATCATGTCAAAAAATGTTTGGCAGAAGTTAGGGTCTCCCGAACTAAAACCATCATTCTTCATGCTTAATGCATATAATGGTTGTCCTTCAACCCCCGTTGATCTCTACCAACACTTCTTGGTCTGCTTAGCGGGAAAGATGGTCCTTATAGACATTGAAGTCTTGGACACTCACTTGGACTATAATATACTCCTTGGTTTGAGTTATATGTATACCATGTCATCCATAGCCTCCTTTGTCTTATGCATTATGATGTTCCCCCACGAGGACCGCATCATTAATGTCGGCCAATAGACGCATAGAGATAAACGACCCCTAAAAAAATCCGATGTAATTCTACCCGATGTAGATACATCCTTGGAAACTCTTTCATGGTACCAATAATATGGCCCTGGCCAGTTCAATTCATCATCCTTCCTAGGATCATTCCTAGGAGACCCCCCCATTATACTTAAGTCATCACTCGATGTCACAGGAGCTCCGTTGTGCATGATGTCTACATCAAACACCGAATCTAGTCAAGACATGGACAAAAGTAGTAATGACACTGAGTCCGCATCCACGACAGCCTCTCTAGCCTACGCCGCTTCCCAAACTCCTTTCCTCTATCCCCCAGCTGGTTTTGTTTCCTAGCAGGTTTTGGCAACAGTAATGTTACCAAACATATCATTTTCAATACCAGTTTGGTATCTCAGTCCCCCTACTCGAATAGGAGGCACACACATCACTGCCACAGGGTTAAAGCCCCTCAGTCCCAAGGAGGCCTCACCCATTCAAGAAACGGTTGAAAAAATCCTGCAAAGGAAATTCCCATTGCAAAACTAATGATTGTGGCTAAGAAAACCGAGAAGAGAGGAAAGAAGTTGGAAACTCCCGCTATACAATGGGAATCACTAGTTTGCGCCATATGCGACATAATAGGCCACCCTACCCATATCTACCCAGAGTTGGATGAACAAAAACCACTCCTTGGCTCTGAGGCAGACATCACAACACCCCATTCCTGAAAAAAGGAACTTAGCACCAAAGATAAAGACAAAGCATTGTGTACCAGCCACACATGCACTATCTGCGCAATTATGGGCACTATAACCATCATTGCCCAGAAATCCTGCGATATAGGGACGCCTTACATGCCATCAAGCGATCTTATCAAGAGGATCCCTCCACCTAGTCACCTAGAGATGACCCTCATACCATCTTGTACCTACAAGAGCAAGAGCAGTCACTAGAAAGACAGCCATTTTTCCCTCCTCCCCCAAGCCACCGTACACCAACCAGGGACAGGGGAACCTATTTGCCTCATCATATTGAGTTTTCAGGCATATCGATTACTGCATATGGCTTGATCGGGTCTTTGACCCAAGGTCACCTAGGCAACAGTAATCTGTATTCAGGGAGTTATCAGGCGCATCAATTACTGTAGACGGTTTGATAAGGGTCTTTCACCCAAGGTCACCTAGGCAGTAGTAATCTATATTCAGGGAGTTATGAGGCACGTCAACTACTGTAGACAGTTTGATACGGGTCTTTGGCCCAAGATCACCTATGTAGCAGTAACACCCATGATACTTAGGGAGTAACCAGGAAGGTCGATACTACAAATGGTTTGATCTGGTCTTTTTCCCAAGATCACCTAGGTAGCGGTAGTACCATGCACATCGATACTGTAGATAGTTTGATCGGGTCTTTTTCCCAATATCACCTAGGCAGTAGTAGTACCATGCACATCGATACTGTAGAGAGTTTGATCGAGTCTTTTTCCCGAGATCACCTAGGAAGTTGTAGTACCATGTGCGGCAATACTGCAGACGGTTTGATTGGGTATTTTTCCCAAGATCACCTAGGTAGCAGTAGTACCATGCGCGTTGATACTACAGATGGTTCGATCAGGTATTTGGCCCAAGGACACCTAGGCAGCAGTAATCAGTACCCTGGATACTCACATGATTCTACTTAGAACGTATCACAACCTGGCTATCATGAAAGTCACCCCAGCACTAATATACCAATAGGGACAAGGGAACCGATATCCCCCATTCCCTGCATAGAATGGAACATTGGCACAACATAATGCACTGGTCAATCTAGTGTAGCTCTTCCCAAGATCATCAGCAATCATAAAACTAGGAGAATTAATATGACAATCCTCCAAATGCTGCAAAAAGAATCTGAGTAACAAATGAAAAGGAGATCCTAGACATGGGGCAGTAACCAACAACGCCTCCCATGATATCATTTTGTGGGCAACCCCAACCGAAATCAAAACTAGGAGCCAAGTAAAAATTCCCAAGGGAAAACTAGAGCTTAGAGCATTTGATCACCATACCGAAAGCAGCATTGCGATCAGCACTCCATAATGCTCAAAGGCGATGCCACACATTTGCACTCCTGAAAAAATAATTTTTTAGTGCCGACAGGTATGCCCTCTCTCATATTATTTCTTAAAGCTCATGAATTTCAATAATATTTGAAAAAGAAGATGCTTTCACTTGAGGTAGTTGTTTTTGTAGGAAATCCAGCAAACCATCCACAACTCCATCCACTGAAAGTTCTACAGTAGGTATCATTCTACCCCCAGCATGATAAAGTCCCAGAAAAATCTTCATATCCTGACATCATTTCTCCATTAGAAATCAACCATAGGTTCCACATATCCGACCATGTTTATCATCCCCTCACCCTGCACATGATAAACATCCTCGTTGGTTGGTAGAGACTTCCCTCCATGGCGCTCGTTACCCATGGTAGACCATATATCAAAAAAAAAGTGACGCCATGGCCATACCACTTTAGTCTGGGAAGCACCTCATGCTCATCAATCCACCATACATAAGGTCAAGTTTTACCATACAAAATTAAACCCCTTTCCCAGATGGTCAGGTTGTACAAGCAGATCAAAAGCGCACTATCGCGCCTTGCATTTGTCCCACCATACCTCCATTAGCATAATCCCATTTGTGATACTTTTTCATCCGCTTCATCAACCTCACACATGAGACCAACCAATGGGGCCCCCGCCATCAGAAAAACACCTTCCTCACGTCATTAGTGAGCAAACACTTTCATGTTTGGGGCACCTGTATCTATGTTTTGTACAAACCAAACCCTATTATTTTATTCTTTTGGTAAGTGTAAAAAGACTGCAAATGGTGCACTACATCCTCCACCCACTCATTCATTTTTTCTCCCATGGAAGTAGTCCCTGAATACCCTTGGTCAGAATATCACACCCTCATGCAAAAGACACCATGACATTCATAACCAGTTTATACCCACCCTGGAAGTCCTACCGACTCCATGGATCTCCCCAACAGAAATAGTTATGACTGTCGCCAAGCTACTTATTATAGTTTGACCTTGGGCCACTAAACCCCCATCATCAGTTTTTCAGTCATCCCTCCGCATCATGCCTATGTTAAACCCATCATACCCAGGATCCTGATCCCCTGAATCAGTGACCCTCTCATTTAGTTGAGGCTTCGTTTTTGTCGACTTCAACACCTATTTTCCAAAAAGGAAGCGGTACCTCGGATCGCCCCTAGCCATAATAGGGGCATACTCAGGTGGCACTGTGGGAGACATCATTGCCCACAAATTTCATCGATCCTCTTGACATTCGACTACAACACAAGCTTTCATGTTAAGATGGTATCGTACCTTACAACCATTGCACTATGATCAAATTCGTCGAAGACCCGTGCCTTCATAAGCGTCTCGTTTAGTAATGCTTACACAGGAAGGTCCCAGCCAACACCTATGCGTACAATGTGCAATTATACACCATACCAAGTTTACGCATATGGGTACCACATTCCACTATTGTCAAATAAAAAACACCCCTGAGGGTGTCAGCAGTCGTCATCATCAACCAATAGCTCACTATCATATTAGTGACACACACAGAACATGTATCTGTCAACTAGATTGGTTTAACTAGCCACAACATCATGAGCATGGGACATGCCTGCCTCGTAGAAAATTTGTATATATTGCTCTATATTTTCTTACAAGGGTCCCACAGGACATGGATGTTCTTCGAACCGGTGCAGGGTGTCTCCAATTTCAAGCTACACGTAGGTCTCTCTCTCATTACCCGCAGTATATAGAAAAGAAACTATAATGTATTTTGGCTATACAATTTTTCCTATACCTCATACAAATGGGGGAAACTATTAATACTGGAAAATCATACAAGTAAAGACGAAATTATTTAATGTCAAGTAGAAGGATTTATAGGGCTGAGAGACATTATAGAATCCAAAAAGTATTTAAAAATCTCTAGGGTCTGAGGAAAAATCAAATTTGAGCAAGTAATATATGCTTTTGCACGCAAAATCCTTTGATAAGAGTTCCTTTGTGCACCTTTTGACCCGAAAAGTGCGCAATCCTAGGAGTGGCGGAAGTCACTTTCCGGGACCACAAAAAGCACACTCCAAGATATTGATTCCACACTTGAAGATGCCTAAGGACAATCACCAAACCCTCCTTAGGACACCTAGGGAGCACACAATGGAAAAAATATGGCACACAATGGAATCACCTCCCTCTCTTGGGTCACCATCCATAATATAGCAATAGAGGGAAGGAGGATTTGAATTATCCTATAAAGTGCCAGCAAGAGATGAAAAACTGGAGAGCACATTGTTATGCTGGCTAGAATTTCCCCAAGCAATACCAGAAGTGTGTGATCCGGAGTAGAGATAGAGGGGACTCAGTTGTTGGTCATCCAACAACTTCAATCCACTATAGTAGAGAGAGGGAGACTTTGCACTGAGGCAATCTTGGAAGTAAAGACATCCTTGCATTGGGACTTAGAACCCAAAGTTCTAAGGGCCCCTTTGCAAGTGGGTTAAATTTTCATCCTCATTGCCTACCAACACTCAATAAGAGGGGACGTAAGCACTGTCGTATGGATTATTGCAGTTGTTTGACTCTATTTAGAGCTTCTATATTACCTGTTTTAGTTTTAGTTTAATTTTTATGTTTGAATATGCATGCTATTTACCTATCTAGTATGTTTATGTTCTACCATGTTCCACTAACTTGCTTGACTCCATATATTTTCTTCCTGTGACCAATAAATTAAGAGGGTAAACCACACCCCTTAAGTTGGTGTGATTTCATACATGCGTGCACCAAACACACTAACACAGTGCCCAAGGAAACAATTTTGGAGTTGGTTATATTACAAGGTTGCAGGTTAGCCAATGGTGAATTTATAGCACATAAGTGTGTGATTTCAAATTTATAAATCATGCACAGGCTTGTAAAATTAAGGTATTGTAGACATTTTGTTTGGTGGACAGAATTATAGTTTGGTTGGATTTTTCTTTATTACAAACAATGGTAAAATACCTGCATCAATGTTTCTTTTCTTTATGAAACAACCAACATCGATGCCTTCTAATAACAACTCAAAACAGAAGCAAACAAGTCTCCATTCTTATCAAGTAATGTTGGGGCAGTAGGTAGCTGAATATAATCTATAAAAGAAAAAACCTCCAACATTTCAGAATGAAAAGTAAACAAAATGAACCATTACTTAGACTGCATTGTAAGCCAAGCATTAGGGGAATTTTGAGGTCTAAAATGGGCCTCGTAAGGAAATAATAAAATAATAGCTAAACTAATAAAATAATATTTATGAATCTTCAATTCACTTTTTTCACCACAATCCATGTAATCGTAGTTAAATTAAATTCAAAAGTTGTACCAAAATAAAATTAAAAAAAAATTTATATTGATGTGACTATAAATAAGAATGAGCTTTTGAAGAAAATTTCATTATCATTGAACAACTAATGCATTTGTCCTTTGTACTTAAATAGCTTAAAATAAAATATAAATATAAATTTATAAATTCTTAGTTATATTATATGCTATTAATTAAAATTTATATTATTTAAATTGTATAATAACATGTAATTAATATACTATATAAAAATAATATAATATAATATAATAAATGTATAGGGATATGCATTGTTTCTTTCAAGAATTATGAAATGACAATAATATATTTTTATTCAAAAAGTGTGAAATGACATTTATTATGAGTACTTTACTTTCACTTTAAAAGTACTTAGAGCACTACCATGGTTAACCATGATTTTTTACCCACCATTGATAATGTGAAAAATAAGTACCTTTAACTCAAGCAATGCCACTTCAACCATTAGGGATGATGTCTTCCCCTAAAATGTGATTGGTTCTCATAAATTGAATTTTGATTGTACATTTTCCTTAGGAGGCCCATTTTAGACCTCAAAATTCCCCTAATGAAACCTCATAGCCCTCTCACTTTGTTAGAACCAAAATTTTCATGGGTGAACTATATTTGAGCCACAATTACCAACCCCTAACCCATTTAACGCCATAAACCTCTAAAGGCCTAACCCATTTAACCCCTAAACCCTAAACCTTTAAACCCTTAACCCCTAACCCCTAAACCTGTAGGTTTTAACCCTGTACAGAAATTATCTGCAAACGAATCTTAAAATCAGAAAATAAACAATAGCGAGAGCATAAAACATAAAACAGATATACACAGATATTTTCCCCTGGATTCCAAATCGGGACGACAGCTTGATTTTTCATTATATTCCTTTTAGTGTTACAACACATATATATACATGCCAAAGCATACATAAAACCTAATCCATTAACCCTGGATTAGAACATAACTGTAGTTCCCTTGACCGGATCTACAAAACACCAGGGGCCGAAAACCATCATGCCCCAAAACCATGTGTAAACCCATGCACAAAACCATGGGCAAGTCCACCCACCAAACAATAGGGTCCAAATTATTTTTCTCAGGGCACTGCCCTAGACCCCGAATAGGGGGGGCTGCCGCCCCCCTTATGACCCCCCTGCTGCACCTAGTGCAACATACAGGGGGGACTATCGCCCCCCTGTAACCCCCCTGCACGTGACTAGTCGTGGAAATAATATAACACATACCCAACATTCTCCCACTTGTTGTTTTCTTTCCACAGGGGGCCACAAGAGAGCTTAGTCATTAGCCCTTCTCTGCAACACCCATTATTTCTCTACACCAAATGAACTTCTGAGTGCTCACAGACTTCGTCAATGCATCTGAAACATTCTTCAAAGTTTCCACCTTTACCAACAACACCCTTTTAGCCTCAACCATATCTCTCACAAAGTGATATTGAACATCAATATTCTTTGTCTTTGAATGATAAGCAGGTTTCTTAGCCGATAAAATTGCACTTTGGCCCTCACAGTCTATCCTTATAGCTTGTTGCACCAACCCCATACTTGAACACAATAACTGCAACCAAACTGCTTCCTTGCTTGCATGAGTGGCTGCAATGTATTCTTCCTCTGTAGTTTAAAGAGCCACTACAGAATCTCTTTTACTCATCCAACTGACTTCACCTCCAAATAGGCTAAACACATACCCACTTGTAGATCCTCTTTGGTTGAGATCTCCAGCCTAGTCTGCATCAACAAAACAACGAATTTCCAACACTCTTTCCAATCCTGGTATTCCCTGGTAGCACAAGCCATAATCACTAGTGCCACGCAAATGTCTTTAACCTACATACCAATACTTTCTTCCCCTTCACCATAAAGCCTTCAGGTTGTTTCATGTATATCGCCTCTTCCATATCCCCGTGAAGAAATCTTGTCTTCACATCCATCTATTCTACCTCAAAATAAAATGCAGCAACAACATATAAAGTAATCTAATAGAAGTAAATTTGGAAACAGGAGAAAAAGTATCACCAAAATCAATTCTCGGCACCTGGGAATAACCTTTTTCTACCAATCGAGCTTTGTATTTCTCCACCTTGCATTCGACATTCATCTTCTTCTTAAACACCCATTTTCTCTCGATGGGCTTCCTTCCATCCGGCAACACCACCAGATCCCATGCCTCATTTTTATGCAAGGATGCCATTTCATCAACCATGGCCTCCTTCCACAGTTTTCCATCATCTGAATCTACAACCTCCCTGATGGTTCTGGGATCATCATTAATTATAGTTAAAGAAAAATTTGAATAGAAAGCATATGGACTATATCTTTCTGGTTTTCTTCTTTCCTGAACTGATCTTCTCATAGCTGGAGTTTGTGGCTCTTCCTCTTCTAAGTCTTCTTCTGTTGTAGAGTCTGATTCATCCTCCTTTAGTTCAAATTCTATCTTCTTAGGTTCCTTTGGTAGGAATTCATGTTTAACAACACCTTTCACCTCTCTAAACACCACATCTCGACTGTACACAACCTTCCTTGTTTCTAGATTCCAAAGCTTGTAGCCCTTTAAACCATCCTTATACCCAATGAATATGCATCTTTCAGATTTATTATCCAAATTGGTCCTTTTCTCTTTTGGAACATGTGCATATGCATCACATCCAAATACCCTCAGATGTGAAAGAGAGGGTTTCTTACTAGTGCATACCTCATGTGGAGTCTTATCCTCCAACACTGATGAAGGTGATATGTTAACCAAGTAACATGCAGTCTCCACTGTCTCTGCCCAAAATTCTTGTCCTAACCCAGTACCACTGAGCATGCTTCTTGCCTTTCCCGTCAGCATTATGTTCATTCTTTCTACAACTCCTTTTTGCTAAGGTGTGTATGGAGTAGTCTTATGTCATGCTATACCACACTTCTTATATAAATCTTCAAATTCCTTCTTGCATAACTCCCCACAATTATCTGTCCTTAACACCTTTATCTTCTTCATTGTCTGGTTTTCCACCAGAGCCTTAAATTCTTTAATTCTGTCAAAGATCTCAGATTTCTTCCTCAAGAAATATATCCATGTATTCCTTTATAATTCATCTATGAATGAAACATAGTACACTGAATTACCCAGTGATGGAACCAACACAGGTCCAAACACATCATTGTACATAAGCTCTAATATCTTGTTCGCCCTCTTAGCACCAGAAGGAAAACTCGCATGATTCTGCTTCCCATATACACAATGTTCACATAAATTGAAATCCAGAGAGCTATTAGACATACCTTCTACCATACCATTTCCATGCAGTATCCAAATTCCCTTCTCTCCAATATGTCCAAACCTTTGATGCCATAGCATGGTCTTTTCTCCAGAGACCGCTAGGATTTATGCTCCACTTTTGGGAACCACAGAACTGTTGCACCCATCAATAACAGTGTTGCCCTGAAGCTTGTACAGAGTTCCAATCCAAACTCGCATTAATACCAGTGCTCCTCAAACCATCTTATAGGTATCTTTATTGAACACTGTTTTTACACATGCATCATCCATCTTGCTTACAGAAATAAGATTTCTGGCCAATGCAGGAATGTGCAAAACACCAGGAAGTGATCTAATCCTTCCACCTTGCAGTTTCATCTTGAATTTTCCACGTCTGATGATTCTGGCCTTCCTATCATCACCTAAGAAGACATCACCGCCATCATATTTCTCATCTTCGCAGAACCACTCCCTATGGAGAGTGAAGTGAAAGGATGCACCTGATTCAATCAACCACGACTCATGATCTACATGTGTGTTTGAATAAGAAGCCAAATACACATCCCCACCTTTATCTAAGGTGGTTTTTGCCTCTGCAGAAGGAGCATCATCAGATCCCTTTCCATTCTCAAGAGCTTTAGATCTACAGTCCTTTTTGTAGTGCCCTTCCTTTCCGCATTTCGAGCACACCTTTACAAACTTTCTAGGAGATTTAGATCTCCCTCTAGATTTAGATCTCCCACTCGAAATCTTATTCTTGTTTTTGTTCTGGGACCTTCCTCGTAGAGATAACGCATATCCATTCTAACCATCCATATTTATCCTTCTCATTTCCTCTGACAACAAGGTTGATACAATTTCATCAAAAATTAAAGGTAGCTGTATTGCTACCAATTGCAATAACCAGAATATCCCACGAGTCTGGTAGAGAAAACAACAAACTGATGCACTTATCCTCATCTGATATTTTAATATCAACATATGACAACTGACTTACCATAGTATTGAAGGCGTTCAAATGCTCTGTCACTGAGTCTCCATCCTTCATCCTTAGGTTATACAGCTTTTTCCGCAGGAAAAATTTATTCACCAGAGACTTAGATTGGTACAAAGTCCCAAGTTTGTCCCATGAATTCTTTGTCGTAGTTTCCCCAGATACATTCAACAATACCGAATCTGAGACACACAACCGTATTTTTCTCTTCGCCTTCCGATCCAAACTTTTCCAGTCTTCATCTAACATTGTCGTTGGTTTAGTACTTGGATCTACCGCGATCCATTGGTCTTTATCCACCAGTAGATCCTCCATCTTCATCTTCCACAACTCAAAACTCTGACCATTAAATTTCTCAATCTCTATCTTTTCACTACTCACCATATTCTTTCACCGCAAGAATTGATCCCACATATCTCCCACTGAACAGCGTCTACCACAGGCCCAAGAAAAAAACCCCTCAGCAGCAAAAGCGTCCCCTTGAAGCCGAAAAATCTCTGATACCAAATGTATGTTTTAACCATGTACATAAATTATCTGCAAACGAATCTTAAAAACATAAAATAAAAAATAGCGAGAGCATAAAACATAAAATAGATATACACAGAGATTTTCCCCTGGATCACAAATTGAGATGACCATCTTGATTTTTCATCATATTCCTTTTAGTGTTACAACACATATATATAAATGTTGAAGCATACATAAACCTCAATCCATTAACCCTGGATTAGAACATAACAGTAGTTCCCTTGACCAGATCTACAAAATACCAGGGGCTGAAAACCATCATGCCTCAAAACCATGTGCAAACCCATGCACAAAACCATGGGCGGGTCCGCCCACCAAAAAATAGGGTCCAAAATTTTTTTCACAGGGCGTTGCCTCGGACCCTGAATAAGGAGGGCTACCGCCCCCCCTGTGACCCCCCTGTTGTACCCAACGCAACATCTGGGGGGGCTATCACCCCCCCTGTGGCCCCCACGCACGTGACTAGTCGTGGAAATAATGTAACACATACCCAACAAAACCCTTAACCCCTAACCCATTTAACCCCCTAAACCTTACCTAACCCCATTAACCCCTAACCCCTAAACCCGACCTAACCCCATTAACCCCTAACCCCTCGACCTGCTTGCCATTTTCTCCCTCGTGCCTTCAACGTTTGGGTGGGTCAGGTCGGGTCAGGTCATGTGATGGCACCCAAGGAAACGTGTTCGGGTTGGGTCGTGCCATACTATGAGGGCGTCCAAGGAAACACAGTATAAAATAAAACATCTCCAAAATTTCAGAATGAAGTATGAACGAAATGAACCATTACTTAGGCTGCATTGTAAGACAAGAAACCAAATTTATCAATGCAAGGATCTACAATCCTAGTTTTGTGCAGTCTTCTCCATCTAACATTATAAGCATACTGGAAATTTAGTACAACATTGATGTAGGTAGTTTACCATTTAGCAAATGGAGTATGCTGACAATGGTAAATTAAAAAAAAAAATGGTAATATGATAGACTCAAGGTTTGCTCTATAATGACATATTTTAATTTCTTTTCAACATTCTCCTCCAAGAATTCAAGTTCAACAAGAATTCGTGGGCACTCTTCTTTCATACGCCTCAACCTATACTACAAGGTCTGAAAAATCCTCCCTTGACATTCTTCCCAAATTGCCATGTATTTTTATGCGGCTTCAACCATGACCAATGTCTTTCCCCTGCTATTGTTTCACTAAGACCAACCAATATAATGTCTAAGCTTCGATACCAATTGTAGCCCTGTCGCTGTATTTGGGTCGGGTCGGGTTGGGTCGGGTGAGGGCACCCAAAAAAACACATTTGGGCAGGTTCGATCAGGCTGTGCCATGTGAGGGCCCCCAATAAAATGTGCTTGGGCGGGTCACGTTGAGTCGTGTCATGTGAGGGCACCAAAGGAAATGCATTCTATTGGCTTAGGTTAGGTCAGCTCGTGTGAGGGTGCCTGGGGAAATGCATTCGGGCGGGTTGGGTCAGGTTGGGTCGTGTGATGGCACCCAACGAAATGCGTTCGGGCGGGTCATGGGGTCAAGTTGTGCGGCCCATTTTTCATTTTCTCCCTTGTGACTTCATTTGGGTGGGTCGGGTCATGCCTTGTGGTGCATGTTCGTGTGACCTATTTGCCTTTTGCTCCCTTGAGACTTCGTTCGCTTGGGTTGGGACGTAGAATCGTGTGAGGGCACCCAAGTAAATGCATTCGGGTCAGGTTGGGTCATGTGAGGGCGCCCAACAAAACGCATTCAGGGCGGGTTGGGTCAGGTCGGGTCGGGTCATGCCGTGTGAGGGCACCCAAGGAAACGCGTTCGGGCGGGTCAGGTTGGGTTGGGTCATATGAGGGTGCTCAGGGAAACACGTTTAGGTGAGTCAGGTCAGGTCGGGTCATGCGAGGGTGCCCAACGAAATGCATTCGGGTGGGTCGCGTGGTTGGGTCATGTGAGGGTGGTCATATAAAAATGCTAAGTTGTGACCACCTGTGTGCCTTGTGCATGTTCGTGCGACCCATTTGCCATTTGCTCCATTTTTCCTTCATTAAGGCAGGTCGGGTTGTGCGTTGTGGCACACGTTCGTGTTACCTTTTTTCCTTTTTCTCTCTTGTGCCTTCATTCGGGCAGGTCGAGACATAGGGTCGTGTGAGGGTACCGAAGAAAATGCATTCGGGTCGGGTTTGGTAGTGTGAGGGCACCCAAGGAAACACGTTCACGGTGGGTAAGGTAAGGTAAGGTCAGATCATGTGAGGCTGCCCAAGGAAATGCGTTCAGGTCAGGTTGTGCCATGTGAGAGTGCCCAAGGAAATGCGTTCAAGTTGGGTCGTGTCGTGTGAGGGTGCCCAAGGAAACGCATTCAGGTCAGGTCATGTGAGGAAGGCTGTATAAAAAATTATAAGTTGTGACCACCCACGTGTCTTATGCACATTCATGTGACGCATTTCCATTTGCTCCCTTCTTCCTTCATTCTAGTGGGTCAGGTCGGGTCATCTGAGGGTGCCCAAGGAAACACGTTTAGGTTGGGTCAGGTCAGGTCGTGTCGTGTGAGAGCACAAAAGGAAACACGCTCGGGTTGGGTCTGGTCAGGTCGTGTGAGGGAAACCATATAAAAAATGCTAAGTTTTGACCACCCATGTGTGATGTGCAGGTTTGTGTGAACTGTTTTCCTTTGGCTCCCTTGTGTCTTCGTTCGGGTGGTTCAGGTCGTGTTGTGTGAGGGCGCCAAAGGAAATCCATTTGGTTCGGGTTGGTTCGGGTCATGTGAGGGTGGTCATATAAAAAATGCTAAGTTTTGATCGCCCGTGTTCCTTGTACACGTTCGTGCAACCCGTTTTCCTTTGTCTCCCTTGTTCCTACGTTCAGGTGGGTCAGGAGATAGGGTCGTGTGAGGGCACCAAAGGAAACACATTCGAGTTTGGTTGGGTCGCGTGAGGGTGCCCAAGGAAACGCGTTAAGGGCCAATCCAGTCGGGTCAGGTCCAGTCATCTGAGGGCACCCAAGGAAACACGTTTGGGTTGGATTGTGACGTGTGATGGTGACCAAGGAAACACGTTCGGGTTAGGTCGGGTCGGGTCATGCCGTGTGACGACGCCCAAGGAAAGCGTTTTTGCTTCTTAGTTAGAAGAATAAGAGGGTAGGGAGACCCATAAATCTCCTTAGTAGGAATAAAATCACTCCCAGTGTGAATGGAGGACATCAAAATAGCTGGATAAAGCACCCTTATGTGTGAATAGGGGATGGAGCATGTGGAATGGGTCAACTTTGACCAAATTAATAGGGTTGGTATGGAAGGAGTTGACATTCATTGAGGGAAAACGCAGTTTTGGAGGGATATTCCTTGCATGGAAGTAGTGGCTTTAATCAGTGGGGCCCAAGGTGAGGAAGCTCACCAAGCATATAAGGAAGGGGATGGCAGCCATGGAAATCATGATTGATTATTATTTTGTTTATGGTTTGTATGACTTGTTGCTCCCTTCAGCTGTTTAGTGGAGACTACAGTGTTGTTTAACACAAGGGTGTTCCCGAGCGGGAATCCCACCCTCATCCTCGGGGTACTTTGAGTGCCCACTCTGGAGAATTATTTGGGATACATTTCCACATTCCAGCATCAGGCCAAGCTACAAATTTCTTCTACAACGTAGTTTCTGTTGAGGGTTGTGATCTGTTGTAGGGTGCAGCAGTGGAGGATTGGATTGGTCTATTTCTAAGCTATTTTTCAGTGGAGGAAGGATTCCTTCCATCGGGAGGCTATTAAAGAAGGCCCTTGAGCATTATTTCAGTATTTGGCACCAGGCCAAGTTATTATCATCCCCTACAACACAGTTTCAGTCTTAGTCTGCGTTATTTTAGGGAGGAGTTGTAGGGGTGGTTTCAGTACACCATTTGGGGAGATAGATTTCCAGTGGAGGGATCAACCTTTCACTTGGAGAGTCTATTGGGATAAGGCTTCATTCTATGCTACATTAGATCAGCCATATCTTCCTAGCTATTCAACTATAGTGAATGTTCAGCCCTAGGGCTGCAGCTCACTTTTGTATTTTGGTGTATTTTCTGAAAACCCTCTTGGGTTGTCATGGAAGGCTGATATAGAGCCTTGATCTTTATTTCTATTATCTCTTGAGGCATATATCAGTATATTTTATATTATTGTATGTTTCCAACTGCAGCTATGTTCACTATGACTGCGCTGTAGCAGCTCTCTAGCATTTTTGTATAGCGGCCACATCTCACTTTGAGAGTGATTATTGGAGGCTTGTTTTTCTATATCATATGATTTGTGCCTCAGTATTTTGTACTTATTTACTGCTGATATGAGTAACACAATGGCTCCATATTGGTCTCATATGTTGATGTAACTATTTCCATTTTTATGTTCAATATTGATGCTTTTCCTATTTTGGAATATTACAGTGGTATCAGAGCATAATATTAGCTCAGCCTATGGATCTTAGCCATTATGCAATGAAAAGAATAAGATGAAGAGGAAGAGATCTAAAATCATGGAAGGAATAAGCTTTGTCTCATCTCTTTTCAGATCTATGAAGGACCTCTCCAAGGAGTTCAAGCAAAAAAGAATGGAGAGATGCAATGAAACCTCAAGAGGGTTTCAAGATGAGGAAGGTCCATGCACTTCCTATCAGCAGCATAAGAAACGGGTATTGTATAGATCTCCAAATAAATATACTATGTCCACTTTCGAGGAAGGTGAAATGCATATAGATGGAGGGAATTTAGATCATGAGATTCTAAGTGAGTATCTTGTAGAGTATAAATCTCAATCAAGGGCTTTCAAGGAGAATCTAACTCTCCAACAGTTTATTCAGATCAAGGAAGAGAGGAGACCTTGCAGCAATAGAAGAAGAAGACACAATAGATTCATATTGTGTACTTTTGATGGGTCATCCACATGCACAACAAGGGCTTGGAGAAATAAGTTACATGCATTCTTCCTTATACATCCAGTAATAGAAAGAGAAGCTGTTGAGATTGTAGCGCTGCACCTTGAGAGTGAAGAAAAAATTTGGTGGTTTAGCCATTTGAGACATGCAAGAGTGACTTCTTATGAATATTTTACTCAAAGGTTGATTAAGTAGTTTTATAAGAATAAACCAAAGGAAAAGAAACTTCCACCACCACTTTTTACAAGAGTACTTGCATCACGAGAAGGAACACTTACACCCTTGCAAAGTGGTCTTGATCTCTTGACACTTAGAGTCTCATGCATTATTTATGAGATGCATGAGGAGGAGGAGACTTATACCAGTGCTAGTACATCAGTAGAGGAGCATCCATCATCATCACCAGTTGTTGGAGAAGTCATCACACTGGTGGGAGGAACCCTTGTAGCAGTCCAATATCTTCCCAAGGAGCAGCTTAACCAAGGTATGCAAAAATTTTCACTTCCTGTTATTTCAAAACATCATATGGAGGGTTGTGGTGACATTCCATCATGGAAATTGCATGACCTAGGGTCAAAGCACATTGCTGATTTGGAGCAACATACTATCATTGCACAGAGGACCCTTGACTGGTTAAAGGAGGAGCGATATATTCATCCTAGTATCTCATTGATGAGCTACACACAACACTTTGGGTTGGAATGTAAATTTTTGGAGGGTAGGATGAACATATTCCTAATCAATCCAATGCCGAAATGTGTGTTCAAAATTGTGCATGATCATGAGACAGAATATGTACCATCATGGAGATCAACAGCGATGTAATTGAGCACTAGTGATGAGTTGGGAACCCAATTATTATTGGGACATTCTTATGACCATTACACTTGTGTAGCATTGGATAGGCAGATGGTTGATGATAGACATCCTATCACCCATTACTATGATGGATCCTACTTGATGAGCACTTCACAGCTCAATGAGAAGTATTTTCCTTCAGCATATTTGAATCCTTATGGATTCAACATGGTCATGGATGCGTGGTCTTCAGGTGGATATCTATAGGAGGTTTCACTTCAACATCTCATGAAGTGCAAAGATAGTTATCAGATTTGGGAGGATGGTATTCTCCATTGGAGGAATACCAATTTGGAGTAGGATGGAAGACACCCACAGTTGGATGGATGGGTGATGATGATGAGAAAGGGGTTGGTGGGGCACTTGCAGATCTATGATAGATGGTAGCAGGAGGCATGGCTGTGTTGGCTACTCTTGAGAGATTTTGGCCAACACATGAAATATCCTATGTCAATGGGTGTGTTAGTGTGAATTCTAATCGCAAGCGTATGAAAAAACCTCACTTTAGCTGTGTATAAAAAACAACCCTAACATCAAAGATGGCTGCCAATTTCTTTATATATGTAGTTGATTGATCAGAATAAAAGCTACAAAATCTAGATCTATGCAGTTAAAGACTTTAAACAACAAATAAAAGCAAGAGTTGCTCCATGCATCCAATATACAAGTCAAGAAAATTTTAAAGTATTTTGTATTTATGACACCTGGGAAGGGAACATAGAAAGATGTTACCAGTCCCACTCAATGGGTTGGTTCTTGTATCTCCTTAGTGTGTCAGATCTAATATCTCTCTCTCTTGATGGTGTAGAAAACCTAGACAAAAATGCAACTCAAAGGGAGATCACAAGCAAAAAGATAGAAAAATATGACAATGGTGGAGGATCAAATGCAGACCAAAAGTATAGATCCAAAGTGATCTTTAGGCAACAAAAGGTAGTGAATGAATGGAAAAAACCTTCTATTTATAAAAAAATATTGAGTTAGTCTAGATATTGGTGTATAATTAAAATATTATTAACCAAATCTAGATCCAACTTTTATGGAATATTTTATTATTTTTGTTGGAGGGAAAAAGAATTTGACATTGGTCAAATCCCTTTATTTGTAAATAATAAATAAATAAATGATTTATTTATTATTTTAAGAATGTGGTTGAGTAATAATTAAATAAATAATTATTTATTCAATTATTTGTAAATGATTTAGTCAAATTTAACAAGGAATATTATTTAAGTAATGTCTTAAATAATTATTCCTAGAAAATAATAAGATAAATGGTGATTTATCTAATTAATTTTCCTGTTTTGGGTTAAATATGACCAGGAATATTAATTAAATTGTTGTTTAATTAATTATCCCCTAAGAAAAACCAAACAAATAGGGATTTATTCAATTATTCCTCATGGAGTTTCCTGTTTAGACCATAAACAACTTAATAAATTATGGATTACTAAGTTATTTTTCACAGTGAAAGCAATTTTACTAGGGTAAAATTGGTCTTACATGGTGTGCCTTGGTCCATCTAATAGTAACAGGTTAGATGAC
Organism: Pinus albicaulis; assembly: GCA_034641835.2. NCBI lineage: Eukaryota > Viridiplantae > Streptophyta > Pinopsida > Pinales > Pinaceae > Pinus > Pinus albicaulis. The sequence continues at coordinate 709,192,289 of CM076573.1, read as the reverse complement.
CAAAAATTGGTGTAACATGGTGTGTTATTGTTTGAGACATTGCATGGCACTCACATGATGTGGCAGTAAGGAGTTTGGTCGCATTGGGGTGATGTGACATTTTTCATGTCAATCATCATGTTTTCACTCCATGGTATGTATGATGGAGATGTGAGGAGGAAACAAGAGCTATTGTTGCTCTAGTTACTCTTGGGAGAGTATGGGTTGATTTCTCCCATACCTTGCACAGTGATTCAGGAGTGGTGGATGGAGACATCTACTACCAGGATATGATCTTCTTGACTTGTATCTCCAAGCACAAGGAGAAGGATTTGCATGCAGCATATGGGATTTTTCTCTCCAGCCACACTAATTTCATGAGGGCATACCTTAATATCATGGAGGGGTCCACTTAGGTAGGCATCAAAGAGGAGATGCACCATCATATGAGGCGATGCATGGATTCTTTGGAGGAGGGACATAAATCTTTGATGGAGTTATCACAACCACTTCCTTCCTTGTTGGGGATGAGAAGAGATCCATATATGAGCCAGTTCACCAACTTGTTCAAGGTACATGGTAAGGATTGTGTTTATGTGCATCATGATTCACTTACTATGTGTTTGTATTTCCTTGCCATTCATATACAGGTTATTGCTCCAAGAGGGGGCATTATTTCTTATAGGCCTCATGGTCCATTTAGGGCCATGAGTGGTGATGTTGATGACCACTACTTAGGATATTTTGGGGAGATGATATCTTATTCCAGGTGTTCTCAATTTGCACCTCACATCATACACCTTCTCCAAGAATGTGAGAGGATTGGGGTAGCAAGAAAGTGATTGGGAAACCACTCATCATATCATATTCTGTGGCAGTTAGGAGTAAATCTGCGCTGGTTGCACTTGAGGGACCATTTTACTTCTCCGGTATTACACATGGAAGCTAGCATGACTTTGATTGTGATTCCATATGTTGATGATGTTCTTATCATTTTTTTGGGAATGATTGGAGGGAGGACACATGGATTGGATGTGCTCATTGGGAGTGAGATTCTCCACATTTATTATGCTTTATACTTCATGGAGAACATTGCGAAACACATTATTGCTACATTAGACCTCATGTTTCCTTATGGGATGAGTCATTTGGGTAACTTGAGCACTTGGGAGGTGCCTCTCATGAGAAATTGGGAGGAGGTTTTCTATGAATAACCATTATGGAGGGTGATTCATTTTGTGTGGATGATAGCTTGGGGATTGGAGCTTCACATGGGAATGACGGTTCCCAATATTTTTTTGATTCCATGACTCAAGAAGGCCTCTAGACAACATATAGTTGCCTCCATGGATATCCCACTTTTTTACGATGAGAGCCATTTGGATTTATCACCAAAGGCTTATTTATACACTTGGGAGGAGCAACTTGGGGTCATATTGATGAGAGAGAATCTTGCTCATTGGAGGAACTTATCATATGAGGATGCTAAAAGAGGAGAAGAGGAGGCTCTTCAATTATATCCTTGCATTTTCTTGAGGAAAAGCAACATTTGGGAGGAGAGGATTGTAATATTCCAAAATTAGCATGTAGCTAATTGGAATATTGATTTTTGTTTTTTCTTCTTAGTTAGAAGAATAAGAGGGTAGGGAGACCCATAAATATACTTAGTAGGTATAAAATTACTCCCAATGTGAATGGAGGACATCAAAATAGTTGGATAAAGCACCCCTTATGTATGAATAGGGGATGAAGCATGTGGAATGGGTCAAATTTGACCAAATCAACCTCGCTGGTATGGAAGGAGTGGACACTCATTGAGGGACAATGCAGTTTTGGAGGGAGATTCCTTGCATGGAAGTAGTGGCTTTAATGAGTGGGGCCCAAGGTGAGGAAGCTCACCAAGCATATAAGGAATGGGATGGAAGCCATGGAAATCATGATTGATTATTATTATTTTTATGGTCTGTATGACTTGTTGCTCTCTTCAGTTGTTTAGCAGAGACTGCAGTGTTGTTTAGCACAAGGGTGTTCCCGAAGAGGAATCAAACTTTCATCCTCGGGGGACTTCCGGTGCCCACTCAAGAGAATTATTTGGGCTAAATTTCCACATTCCCGCATCAGTCCAAGCTACATCCTTCTTCTATAGTGTAGTTTCTGCTGAGGATTGTGATGTGTTGCAGGGTGCACTAGTGGAGGATTGGATTGGGCTATTTCTGAGCTATTTTTCAGTGGAGGAAGGATTATTTCCATTAGGAGAAATTTAAAGAAGGTCCTTGAGCATTATTATAGTAATTGTCACTAGGCCACGTTATTATTATCCCCTACAATGTAGTTTTAGTCTTGGACTGTGTTATTTTATGGAGGAGTTGCAGGGGTGGTTTCAGTACACCATTTGGGGAGATAGATTTCTAGTGGAGGGATCAGCCTTTCACTTGGAGATTCTATTGGGAGAAGGCTTCATTATATGCTACATCATATTAGCCATATCTTCCCATCTATTTAGTCGTAGTGAATCTTCATCCCTAGGGCTACAACTCACATTTTTATTTTGGTGTATTTTCTGGAAACCGTCTTGGGTTGTCATGGAAGGGTGATATAGAGCCTTGATATTTATGTCTATTATCTCTTGAGGCATATATCAGTCTTTTTTATATTATTGTATGTTTCTAGCTATAGTTGTGTTCACTATTACTGCACTGTATCATCTCTCCGACATTTTTGTATAGCAACCACATCTCAATTTTAGAGTGTTTGATTATTGGAGGCTTGTTTTTCTATATCATATGATTTGTGCCTCAGTATTTTTTACTTGTTTGTTGTTGATATGAGTAATATAATGGCTCCATATTGGTCTCATATGTTTATGTAATTTTATTCACTGCTATTTCCATTTTTATGTTCAATATTGTTGCTTTTCCTATTTTGGAATATTACAAGAAACATAAAATGTCGAATAATAGTCTTCAACATTTTCTTCTTTCCTGGCCAATAAAGTAATTTTTAGATGATGTAGAATTTTGTAATCACCAAAATTTCCCTGAGAAGAGTATTTATTTTGCTGAAATGATTGGCATGCAGTCTTTTGAAACAAATGAGCCAACTGAGTATAATGTTTCAACTTTCAAAGGATAGTCCAGGAAAGGCTCCAGGTTGACTAAGGTGTTCGCTACAAAAAATAGAATACTAGTGGTTTTTCCACTCATAGATATTTACCTGGCATCAAGAATACTTACTAAGACATGAATTTTTTTCTGGCTAAGAGAGTCAACAAGAGATTTATTATCATCTGATCTGTATGAGTAAGTTGTCTATTTGCTAAGTGAGAAATGTTGTCAACTTCAATTTTCAACTTCGCAAGAGAAAAAATTCAGAATGATGAGTAACTGGTTGTCCCTTCTGATAAAGAACAACACCCAAGGAAAATTGGTGTCCTTTTCTTACTAAAAATGGTTGTTGTGAGTCAAAATGATTAAGCATCGGTGTGACACACAATGCATGTAAAAGCTGTTGAAAATATTTGTTAGTTGTTGAATTCCAAGAGAATTTTTCATGATTGTTGTAAGATGATCAAGAGGATGTGAAATATTTGAAAAAGGATAGAATAGAGTAACTTTACTCTGACTAGTTATTTGGCAAGTAAAAACCATTACGTAGACTCTTTTGCCAACATTTTTTCCAAATTAAACTTAAAAAATGTTCCCTCAGTCAAGAATCTATGAACTTTATTTTTGCAATGTTTGTTGTTTTTTTGCTTACCTAGTCAAAGTGTTGCAGAGGATAGTGCATAGCTATGGAAAGTTGGAAACTTATGCATGTATTTGATTTCAGTGAATTTATGGATATAATATTTTTTTGAAATAGTGTATAAAAATGAACATGCTTCATAATAATAAGCAACTCATCACTTTCTCATTTAACACCGAAAATCAAATGGGAAAGACAAGCATAGATCCATTGATTCATTCAACATCAAATATAAGACATAAAATGGAAGAAAACATGCATAATTCTCTTGATTATTCTGATTTTAGTAGTGCTAATATGCCTTGGTCCTAATTAGACAAGAAAATCCACAATTCTTTGAATTACAATGAGGGCACTTGATGGGGGCTAATAAAATCTCACTCCTAGGCCTCTATTGCTTATTTCCCAAAATATGGAGCTTACATATGGGTTGAAGTGAAGAGGAGAACAAGATTATACATAATATAGAATTAATGTGATAGATCCTCCCATCACAGGGTCAATGAAACAATACAAAATGATAGGATTTCTTCTCTCAAACTTTTAGCAGCATGTTGGTATCCAAATTCCTGATCTTTTTTTGTGATGTTGACGGTAGATTATATAAAATTTAAATAGATTACCACTTATATTTATTAGTTATATCCATCTTAGGGATTAAACCTTAATTAAAGGCTACCACTCATATCTAATCTTTACAAAATGAGGGGGTAATTTCATATTGCAACCGAAAATGATTGATTATTTCTTTGGCCTCTTCCATTTCTAGTACCACTTTGATTTTCAGTTTGGGAAGGTGGTCTCAGATGTGATGAATATATGGATGAGGGTGGCTGGGAAGGTTCCTACTATCTAAGTAAAATCTGAGTGAAAGTAGAGACTTCCAAAGGTGCACCTTATTTTGGGTCCCTCCTGGAAAAAGAATATACTAGGTAGAGTATTTTCCACCCTTCCTCCCTGTCTATCTTTCCACCTATTACAATCCTAAACGACTTGTCCATCTCTTGTGATCAATGGTGCCTGGAGAGTAGAAAGAGTGCTTTATGAGGGTATAGATGGAAATTGATAGATGTATTTGGTTGAAAAACTCCAGGGATGAGGTAATGGTCCCTTTGTCTATCACATTTTCTAATCTACCTCCAACTAACTTTAGTAACCCATTATATTTATTCGAATAATGTAGCGTTAACTAATAATCACATGGGCATAGAGGACCATGACCTATCATTGTTCCCATGTAACCCATGTCATCCTTAATATGCATTTATACTATAGCAACCCTCCTATCAGTGATATTCCTACTTTTTCATTTGTTAACACATGTATTAACATCCATACATACCAACGTTTGATCCCTGAATCCCAATAATTATAGTGCTTGAGGTGGATCCCTGTGTTCAACCTCCTTTTTTGTATAACTCAAAAATTTCATTCCTTGCTTGTGGAGACCGTCAAACTCTAGGTAGTATTGTAAGTGTTCTCTAAACCATGGAGTTCCATTGAAGACATAACCCCAAATGGGGCCCTTTATGGATTTCATGGTCACTTGTAGTCTATCCTTTTCCAAGGCTTCCTTGTACCTTGTTTTCCAAACATCCATCTTCTCCACTAGTACTATTGAATGATTTTTCTCTTCATGCCACATATTTTGTGCTTATTCTAGCTTTTGCCTTTTCTTTTTATATCTTCTTTTCTCTTTTCTGCAAATTTTTTGAACCTTTCCATAGAGTTATTTGTGATAAGGGGAGGTTGGCTATCATGACTTAATATCTCTTGTTGATATGTAAGTGAATTGTAATGCTCCTAACCTTCATTCACTCAATTTCAAAAGAAAAAGCCTAGATTTTATCAACTTTCTAGTTACAGATGGTCGAGCCAAAATAAAATAGTAATCTTGCAGAATTTTCCATGGAAAACTTCACAAATTTATTATAACAATATTAGTGCTAAAAATAGCGTGGTTTTGATTTGCATTCAACGACAATGTCAATTCCTATGTTTAAATGTGAGATCAAAAACTTAGATTTCATGGTTATGATGAGAAGTCAAATTAGAAGCAAACATATTTTTCAAAGACGCCTTCTATGCTAGACTATATTTAATTTATAATTCATTACAGACTTGAAAATAAGCTCTGGTGGTGAGTTAATTTTTCAACTACATTGATGCCATCTCTTTAGCCTGTAAAGGATGAAAAAAATTGAAGGTAATGGTTATTGCAACAAAATAACCTAGGCACAATTACCTGGCATATCCATACCTTTATACACCCAAGAGTTTTATTAAGACAATAGAGGTATATCATTAAGGTTCCATATGTTGTTTCCTTAGTTTTCTATGCTCTCTTTAAGGTATGTTGCAATTTTCTTGATTGCAGTATGATTATAACTAGCATATTTGGGTTCTGGGTGATTTGTAAGGCATCTTTGGCTAGGTTTTTGGGTACTGTGTATATTTGACTTGGGTAGCTAGTTTGTTATATATGGTGCAAATATGTCCCTTGTACAAATATGTATCAAACATGTATCAAGAATTGGATTGTGGTTGGTGACTAGAGATTTCTTTTACTTTTCTACATTTTCTTCTTGTCTTTTTCTTTCCAGGAAAATAATTTTCTCATATTTTCAATTGTAAGGATCTTGGGAATAGAAAGAATTATAACGATGGTTCATTGAGAAGTTCCTAGCCCCCAACTGGGTTGATCATCCACCTATTTCAGATTCAGTGCACATCCATAAAGAATAATTTTCATCACTTGGTTTAGCTACTGTAGGTGACAAGGAATTTCACCAAACGACGAACCATTCCAAATTCCCACCTATAACCACAAAGACATATCATACATAGTGAATTTCCTTTCTTGAATAAGCCAATATTTAGGAAGGGAAAGCGAGTGTCGAGTCAACCACAACTCTGCAATGAACTAGTGTTTAAACATTTCTATTTAATGTGACCTTTACACCATAACTCAGTTTGTTCATGAAATTTGGTATTAATTTGATTAATGGCATGTTCTATAAGTTATATGTGTGTGAACAATATCTGCATATGATGTATCAAAACCCAAATTTGATTATTATGAAGACTCGCAAATTCTTGTTACTAGTGCTAGAGGAATGAAGGACTAGACATATTTTGTTTTTAGATGATTGTTAAAGATGTTATTATGCCACAAGGTATGCCAGCCATGCCATAAACAAATATAGATTTGAAATATCGATTTGAAACCTTGAACATTGAATATTTAAGACATAAATCATTTCACTTGTTAATTAAGTTGTTAACACAGTTTGGGCATTGATTTGTCTTTCTCAACAATGGAGATTATATAGACACTACAACACTGGCCTACAAACCCATGAATGTGAATATTCACCACAGGATGAAGCTTTTCCATATTTTAATATGTGCACCATTCCCAGTGTTAGCCCCAAAAATATCCTAGGCTGAGGAGGAAATCGAATGAGGTAACCTCATACCTCTTTATCTTGGTATCTAGCCCTACCAAGCTCAGAGAGGGCTCTCTCTAGTCAAACTTCTCAATCAAAGGAGATGATTGGATTATGAAATGTATCTTAGGCTAGGTATGATAGGCTTTACGTTTTTCATTTAAGGTTTCTGGGTTGAAACAACAAGAGAGAAAGTACCATTTGGCAATGGTGTCAAGGTTGGTTTATTTCTATAGATTTGAGGCAAAGTAGGCACTATGTTCAACCAGATAACTTACATGAAAGGAGAGATGGAAAGGAGAAGAAATGCCACTACACTACAGGAATCATTCAATGGATGAATCTCCAGTGCAGATTTAGAAGAAATAACACAGAGATAGGTTACAAAATAGAGCATCAAAAATGGATGAATTCTATAAAGATAACCATTAACACATAACAAGCATCATTAGTGTGAAAGGAGCATCTAACATGGATGAATTCCTATCACTTACTCTTAGAAAATACAAGAAGAAAAACATAATCAAGGAAATGATATACAGGAACACATAATTAACATAAGCACCGTGATGAATCGCAAAACAAAGAAGAAAGAAACTCCTGCAATGCATAACATCAAAATATTCAAGAAAAAATACACATTCCAACAGCCTCTCACTATGTTGAAATCAAACCCCCCCTCTACATTTGTATCAAACATAGACATATATTGACTCAAAAATACAAATCCTCACCTCTAGGGGTCAAATCCACCTCTTTAGGATCTAGAGACACATTTTTCTCTAACAAAAACCCAAATCAAGGGAGGTTCTAACCATTCCCTGATTTTTCTCCAACTAGATACATTTGAATTTACATCATTAAAATTAAAGGATTTCGAGCTATTAGACATTAGACATACTTAATAAATCATATTACATAATTATTCATTATTGGAAAATTGAATTTCACCCTAAGATTACAAAAAATGACTTTTTGGTGAAAATGTAGCGTGAAAACTGTGTTTGCGTAGCTTAGGATTTTTGAGGTGATTTCATGATGATGCTTTGGTCAATTTTTCCTCTGAAAGCTGCTAGAGGTTGATGAGGGTATCTTTTATGCCTATAAAGTGGTTTTGCATCACAAAACATCCAGCAAAGTACTAGAAAGATGCATTCCCAAAGATTGGTCTGTTAAGGTAGCGTGAGTGTTGAAATGAGGGCAGAGAGCTATTTTTAGGTACTTATTTACACTCCTATGTAAAAATGACTGTTAGTGAAGGAAACTAAGTGCAAATCATTAACATACAAACTAAGGTTTTTCCAAAAGTGCAATCCATTCTTTACTTAGATGCCTCCATCGATAAAGGTAGTGTGGTCATGTCACCTTTTTTTCCCTTACAGTAGATTTCAAAAAAATGGTCAGTTTACAAAAAGTATCCAAGTGTCTTCAAAATTAGTTCAAGGTGCTACATTGGCTCATGAAAAATTCCTCTTCAACCCTCTAGTCAAAGGTCTCCTTGGCTCTTTATCTACATGTTTTCCCTTCTTATCTTTTTCTACCACATCAAAAACCACACTTTTTCCTTTGTCAAGTGATACAATTGTGCTTGATTTGATATTTCCAGCCTATTCTTGGATTTTCAAGAGCTTCATGTTATTTTGTTGTAAAAGATCCACTATGTAGTTCGATTTAGCAAGCCTCTCCTTTGACTCTACTATTTTAGCATCCTTCTTCTCAAAGAGTTCCTCAGTTGTTTGAAATGTCTAGGATCTTGTTTAAAAATCCTCAAAAGACATTTGTTCCTTTCCTTGTTCTTCTTCACTTTCACGTGGAACTTCATCTCTTAAAACTAATGTCTCCTTGGTCATTAAAGGAGAACATGCATTTTTCCTGTCATCAAAACCAAAGGTGAGATTTTTAGCTCTGCTTCTTCTCATTTCCCTTTGACTCCCTTTAACAGTAGTGTAGAAATTATATAAAATATGCATGTATATATCCAGACTCTCCTGATCTAACAATATTTATCTTCGTGCTAAATACAGAATCCTTCCACTATAATTCTTGCGGAAATTTAATCAACAATTGCAAAACACATGAAGCAATAAAAGCACACATAACACAGATGTTTAACAAGAAAGCCTAAAGCTGAAAACCCCAAATATCATATATTATGTATCGTGGAGATCATGTAACGATGTCATAAAAAGCTTAGCACATCAAGCTCTCAGTACAATACAATCATCACACACTAACAAGATGAAATTTTCAAATCCATGCACCGATTTCTGCCCTCCTGATAGCCTACCTCCACTACGCAATCCAAGTTGATTAAAAATACCAATTAGATGTAATCCCACTCTCCTTGACTGTGTTATTATCATTGGAAACTCCAATATATATATAGATGCAATCCATGCATCACTATGGTCACAACAGATAGTCCATATTGCCCTTTCACCTATCTCTCCATTGGATATAACATTCACTGTAGTTAACTGTTGTATTGTTCAGTTGATTAATGAGTTATTATTTGTGAATTAATTAACTAATTAATTCACTCCGCTCTCACTAGTGTATCATTCAATTAGATTAGATACAACTAGCTCAACTGAGTCTAACTGAGATAAACTGAATAAAACTCCATGAACTACTCTTCCAACTCTATCATAACTTTGCCACTTCAGTTCTAACTGAGTCCTCCATGCATGAACTCTAGTAAACCCTTAGGAATTGTGTAATTCCTTCAGCCCACTGATTTTACAAATATTTTCACTGAAATAAAGTGTTCTAAGAGAATAATTTGTTGTTTAGTGTCTGATTATTATTAAGAGCTAACAGTAATCGACATGCATCTATTTTTAGATTGACGATCTATAAATAGACTTCGCCCAATATTCTAAAAACAGAATTTCATCTATTTTTCACATTTGACCAACCATCCACAAATAGCATCCTGCAACTTATAGAATATGCTCACCATGTCTAAAAATAGGCATACACCTAAAAATAGCCTGTGTGGGCCCCACCTAGTTTAGGTGATTATTTTCCAACTAGGATCAAGGATGATGTTTCAGGATGCCTCCTTCACTGTTTCTTGTTGCAAACTTCAACACTCCCTCTAAAAAATAAAGGACTATCTTTGCATGCGACATGCAACTCCAGGCATTCGCCCTGCAACTCTTCCTGCAACACTTCCGAAACTGAAAGGCTTCAAACAACTCAATCAGTATAATGCATCTGTCATCAAATTCTTCAAATTCTGCTTAATGACTGCACATGTCTTCAGGAACCACTACGTTGTTGAACTATGCACCCATGCACTCTGCACTTGCTGTCAACTCTGAACCGCGCTCCAGTACCCAACACTGTCACTTTGATGTGCCTGCATCAATCCAACTGATCATGCTACTGCTGCTCTGTGGGCTCCTGGTAGCCAGGTTCAATTCATGAGATCCACACCATATCAACGAATCCTGCCCAAAAATATCCTCTTGGGATTACTCATGCATGTCGCCCCACCTCTCACCTGGTGGGATAGCTGCATGCACTCCCTGTGTCCATTTGGCACGAAATTTCTCTGCATGAGTGGTTGCTCCCACTCCATGATCCTCATCTTGTGGCTGATCCACATCCCGAGGTTCACTCTTACCTGCATGAAAATCCTGATCCCTATCTAGCTTCAATTGCATTTCTTTCTTGCACTTCCCAACAGTAGGAAGCTCCATAGAAATCCCATCTACATCAAATCTATAAAGATTCTTCTGCATCTCTAGTTGTGGCTGCTCCACAACCTTCTGAGACTACTTCTTAGGCTGCATGTTGAGAGGCTCCCTCTCAACCACCAAGTCACTAACCTCTGCTTTGCTCCTCAAAGCTTTTCATGCATCTTGTACTTTAGTGCATGTAGATTCTTGGCTCACGCACATTGTAATTGTCCCGCCGTCGCAAAATTTTCTAACAAAAGAGGTGATTTTAAATCGACGATATCTCCCTCATCCGAGCTCCAATTAGACCGATTGTTTTTTTCAATTTGGGTATTTTTTCGGAAGGAATCCAAATATTCTATTTGTTTCTGAAAATATTTCACCAAAAATTTCAGATATTCTCTGCAAACTCGCGCACCCTAAAATTCTTGCTCTCATTCCATGTAGAAAATCTATAACACAGCTCCAATACCATGTAGAAATTATATGAACTAAGCATGCATATTTCCTAGATCCACCTGATCTCACACTATTTAAATTTATGAAAGATATTGAATCATTCCACGTGTTAATCTTTTGCGAAAATTAATTGCACACACATGAAGCAATAAAAACGCACATAACACATTTTTTTAACGGGAAAGCCTGAAGTTGAAAACCCCAACTATCATATATTATGTATCATTGAGATCGTGTAAAAATATCATACAAATCTTAGTAAATCAAGCTCTCAGTATAATACAATCATCACACACTAACAAGATGAAATCTGCAAATCCATGCACTAATTTCTACTCTCTGGATATCCTGCCTCCACTACGCAATCCAAGTTGATTACAAAGACCAATTAGATGTAATCTAACTCTCGTTGACTGCGTTATTATCATTGGCAACTCCAATGTATATATAGATGCAATCTATGCATCACTATGGTCACAACAGATATTCCATCTTGCCCTTTCACCTATCTCTCCACTAGATCTGACATGCACTGTAGTTAACTGATGTATTGTTCAGTTGAGTAATGAGTTATTATTTGTGAATTAATTAAATAATTAATTCACTCCACTCTCACTAGTGTATCATTCAGTTAGATTAGATACAACTAGCTCAACCGAGTCTAACTGAATTAAACTGAATACAACTCCATGAACTACTCTTCCAACTTTGTCATAACTTTTCCACTTCAGTTCTAACTGAGACCTCCATGCATGAGCTCTAGTAAACCCTTAGGACTTGCGTAATTCCTTCAGCCCACTGATTTTACAAATATTTTCAGTAAAATAAAGTGCTCCAAGAGAATAAGTTGTTGTTTAGCGTCTAATTATTATTTAGAGCTAATAATAATCGACATGCATCTATTTTTAGATCTACGATCTATAAATAGATTTCGCCCAATATTCTAAAAATAGAATTTCATCTCTTTTTCACATTTGACCAACCATCCACAAATAGCATCCTTCAACTTATAGAATATGCTCACCATGTCTAAAAATAGACATACACCTAAAAATAACCTGTGTGGGCCCCACCTAGTTTAGGTGATTATTTTCCAACTAAGATCAAGGATGATGTTCCAGGATGCCTTCTTCACTGTTTTTTGTTGAAAACTTCAACAAGTAGGAGTAGCTTTTACTTTTCTAGATGAACCAACCTCCTGAAGCATGGAAGTTGAAGGTGATGAAATATAAATTTTTTGTACAAATTCTTCCCAAGGCATGACAATAGTTGAAAACTAATGGAGGATAATAATATTAATCAAAAAATGATGGAATAAACTAGTATAGTGATCCCCTACCTTGCTTCTCACCTTTTCAGAAATTTTAACAAGACTCTTGTACAAAACATGTGGCGGGTTCATCTTCTTGGCAGAGGTGAAATGCATCAAGAGGCGGATATGATACTGATATAAAAGAGAGTATTTTATTTCACAAGTAAATTATGACATTATCACCCTCATCAAAGGTATGTACTTGTCTCGCAAGTGTGTCATAGGAAAGGTAGCTACATGAGCTTATTTATATGGTGTTTTCAGGAAAATCTTGTAACATTCTAGGTCAAGATCAACCCTTTTGAACCAAATCTCCCCCTGAAGAGGTATCCTGGTGGTAGAAGCAATGGCTTAAGGAGATATCATGAACTTAACCCTGGCAATGATGATCTCATTCTCTTTAAATAGGGTAGAAAATAAACTAGTGAACTTCACATTGAATCCTACCCCTTGGATTTTCTGGCAAAAAAGGAGGCAACTAGCTTCTTCAAATAACATTTTGATGTAAGGGGATTGCATAATATCAGTGGTTTTTTGTGGCTCAGTCTGGCTTAATTCTCCTCCTTTATTATAAATATTTTTCTCCTTTTCAGTGCTCATGATGACACCTTTCTTGTTGTATTTGACAAAACAGGGTAGGGAAACAAGGGAGTTTCAACGTTTGATGAATGGAGGGGGATGAAAAGGGGAAAACGAGTTTTAAATTTTGGATAAAATTCTAGGGAGTGTGGAGGGATATTAAGAAGGTTATGGGAGAGGAAGGGATGAAAAAGGATGACGGGAAGGGGTGGAGAAAGCTGAAACACAAGCTTGGTATTTAAAACGTAGCGACAGTTTTGGGAAAAATGGGGAAAATAGAAGAGATGTAGAAAAAAATATTTGAAAGAAATGGGAAATGTGATGAAATGATTTATCAATGTAATTCTATCAAATTTTTAAGAGTTTTACTGTAACCTGAGTTAAAATATTCAAAACAAGCAAAATTGTGCCATGAGACCCTAACAGACTGTTGAATATGATATTTATGAGCATTTAGGAGGAAACCACTTGAAATATTGATGAAAATAGATGTTGAAAAGTTTTAAAGAGCTTGAATATTGTTGGTTTCAAGGTGTTGAGCTCCTAGTTTTCCCCTTGACCGAAAAAACTGAGTTTTGCTGAAAATGTAGCGATACGGGTTGAAAACGTAGTGTGGAGGAAGCTCTGCTACCTTCTTAGCATCCTAATTCATATTGAAAGATGTGGTTGGCTTCAAAATAATTAGGTGCAGCTTCAGTGTTGGGAAAAATAGTAAGAAAGAGGGTTTAAATGATCGTTTCATCAAAAGAGTAGCGACACACTACCTTTTCGCCCACAAGATGATGTATTGGCCAAAACTTTGTTGCTAAGGAGCAAGAAAGTCTTAGGAGAGAAAAAATTAGTCTGATTGATCATAATTGAAGTGAATTTAATCATTGCTGATATTTTTGAGGGTTGATGATGTGAAAGAGTAGAAAAATAAGGAAAACGTAGCTAGTTGGCCCTTTACGTAGCGAGAAGGCTAAGATTTACAAATTTTAGCTGATGGAAGGTGTTGCTAGAGGATGAGAGGTTTGCTCGAGCAATGGAGAAGGAGAATGAAACCCTTATGTATTTTTTATAGCTTTATACCACTTTTGATAATAATAGGTTGGCTCACCAATTCACCTTTAATAGTTTGCTTTGAGTGGCTTTAGGAACCTTTGGAGGAGCTTACATTTGAACTTTAAACTTGTTGCACATGCTTTGGAATGATTTAGTACCAAATTTTTTGAGAAAATACTTATTCCACTCATGATGAACTATCATGACATGAACTTAATTCTATTTTGATGACTTGACTCCATCATGACACATTACAGACTATGAAACCATGAACTTAACCATAACATCTTGAAATGAAAATTTGACCATATAAAGATGACTATCATGACAATTACATCAATGAATCATGACTTATAACCTTTCATGATGGCAGTACAAAATAACCTTTTTATAACCCTAGACATGGTGGAAGAAGAAAACGCCTAACAACATAAACCAGTGAACAAATTTTTATTTTGACACTCAATGAAATACTAAAAATTTGAAAAAGAATCAGAAAAATTGAGAAAGAGCATACCTATTTGATCACTGGTGACAGGAAAACTTGACTGGCACTAACACTTGGAACCCATGCTACCTTTTATTTCACCAAGGAGACAACAAAAGATAAGAGATGCCAAATATAAGAGCCTCCCTTCATAGAATTAAGGAAATCCAAACAAATTCTTCTCTCTCGTTCAAATTATTATTATCAACCATTAATATTCATAAGAGTTTTTCTCACAAGGATGAATTCATTGAAGTAGGGTCATAGATACCCAAATATCCATGAGTTTTATGGGTTCACACAACATCATAGTTGACCAGAGGAAACCTTTTTCATTTTTTATTTCCTCCTTTCCACAATAAGATGTGAATCTCCATAATGAGATGTGTTAAGTATGTTTGTAGTTAATTTTAATCAAGTAAACAATAGGTCCTATAGAAAGACAATAATTGATTACTAATTTTGGATTTTTTTAATTGTTGCAATTCTTATAACTCAAAGGATGCCATTCATTGGAATTCACAACAACAATGTTGTCATGGAGTGTTTTGGAATTCGGTGGATTCATGGGTGGTGAGCTAGCCAAATCAAAGGATTCCATTCGTTGGGCCACAGATTACCTGTTGAAAGTGAATGCACATCCAGGAACGATATATGTCCAGGTAGGGGATCCGAACACTGATCAAAACTGTTGGGAAATTCCAGAAGATATGGACACTGCTCGGATTGTTTATAAAATTAACAGCCAACATCCTGGTTCACATGTTGTTGCTGAAACAGTTGTAGCACTTGCAGATGCATCTCTTGTATTTCACAAATCTGACCATTCAAATATATCTCACATTATTTTCCTTGATTTAATTGAAAGAGATAATTTATATCATGTACCAATCTGTGTAGTGAATTATTCCCAAAGATGTAATGGGAGATTCATAAATATTATACACACAGATGATGATGTTAAAGTCATTGTAACTAGATCATTTCATGATACCATGGCTTCATAAATAGAGTGGCTCTTCCCAAAACAATGTCCTTTCTCATAAAATACACTACTTACTTTAAAATTTTAATGAAAAAAATTGTGAAGAAACCTCTAGTCAGCAACATGCTGGTATCACTTTATGCAATTTGTTGATTCTTATATACCAAATAAATGTTATTTGGTCACAAACCTTTAAATATGCACACAAATTCTCTTTTTTGGAAAAACTAGATATTTGATTCAGACCTCCTTAAAGGAAATCCGTAGGACCAGGGTGCTATCCTGAGTAACCACAATACAACTACTTGACATGCCCTAAATTTTGACAATGTATTTGTAATTCTTGGATTTTATGGGAATTCAAGGTAAGGAAACAAGTTTCAAGGGCTAGAGGTTTGAGGCAAACTTAATCCAAAACCCGCGACAATATCGACTATCACACTTTCCAACTGCCCTAAGCCTACTACATCAGATAGATCACCAATACCACCATATCAGGCTTATTCAACACCTTTGTTGTTTTGGATCTTACACAACCTGAGACAACTCTAGGATTTCTTAGCAAACCACAAGGATAAAGTTGTATTTATTTGTGCATGCCTTTACTACGAAAGAAATGTGAAAGTTGTAGCATTCATAAATAGGGAAGGGTGCTAAAACACCTAGAAGTTAGTCCCTGGAGTATCTTATTCACAAGCTAAATATGATTGCGAATCAATCCACGTGCTAAATATTTTTTTATTTCAGTCATTCTGGTCAAGTTAGCAAGGAAAAGGAAACCATCCCTAATCTAAAGAAAAATGGGTTTTCGTACAAATTTTGCAGAACCACCAATTTATTATCCAATGCAAATAACATGGGCATTACCCGCATCCCCGCAAGATTTAAAGTCTCTGAAGATTGAAAGTCTAACTATAAAATATTGGGTAAACTAAACATGGAAGTAAATTCCTCTTTAATTTTTAAGGCATTATGAATCATGATCAATATTGTTGAACTTATAATTATATTTGTTTCATTTCATGTTGTTCTTCCTTTAGAGGTGAATGCTAATATAGATTTTTCCAAATAATATCTCCTGTGACATAGCATGTTATGTGGTTTAGATGTCATTATTTTATCTCAACCACTACTGATATATTTCTTATTTGCAGTATCAAGGCATCACACACTGATGAACCTTGTCGATAAAGCTCCAAATGTCCATAAATATGTCTTTGTTGCTCCTAATGCAGCTTTGGTTGGAGATTTCAAAGTGGGTCATGGATCATCAATTTGGTATGGGTGTGTTTTTAGAGGTAGATTTTTTATAATGATAGAATGTGACAGAATAGTTCTCCACTTATATTGTTAGGAATAAAGCATTCCTGTAGAATTCTAATGTACAATTCAGTGTAAGGGTTGGATTTGGATTTGATTTTTGCTTTTCAGGTATCTATATGTTGATTCCATTTGGGTGTTACCAGTAAAAGACTATATTGTGAATTTTGCTTAGTGTGTAAATGATAAAATGTTGATTTAGAAAATCCCTGCATTACCTGCAACGCTATATTTAGGGGCATTAACTGCATCCCTGCAGTGGTTTGGAGATCCTTAGCAAAAGGAAAAGTTGAGGCACTGAAACCGTATGAAATTCTTTCGCTTAATCCTCTGACATTTTTTTTTTCAATATTATTTTGTTGTCGTCGGTATTCTGATGCTACTATCCACTTACGTGGAAACGTCGGAAGCACGACGACCAGTTGGGAACGTTGGAAGAGCGACAATAATTTGTAAATGTTGGGTCGCATAAACCTGCCATTAGCGTCGGAAGTTTGACACTTAGAAGCGTCAGTTGGGGTCTTGTTTATTGTCAGACTAGCGACGCTTTGTCTCGTCAGAAGTGCGATGCTTCGAAGCATCGGTTGTGGTGTTAGTTATCATCAGAATTGTGACGCTTATAAACGTCAATTGTGGTGTTGTTAATCGTCAAACTTGCGACACGATTGCAACATCAAAACAACAACGAATTTTAAACCATTGGTAGAGCGATGAAGGTTGAAACGTCGAAATAGAGACGAAGTTTGCAACGTTGGAAGAGAGATGAAGTTTGAAACGTCGAAAGAGCGATGGCCACTTTAAAACATCAGAATTGTGAAACTACCAAAAAGACGTCATAATTAGTGTCAGAATTGCAATGGGACCAGTAACGACGCTTTTCCCCACCTCAAAGTATTGCTCTTGGGACGCCTATGTGTCGCAAGAGCAACATTTTGGCCATAGGAAATTGGGCCAAATGTGCTAGTGAGGGATATGCCTTGGTTTTTGGACCTTCTAATGTGAGGAAACCTTTCCAAGGGAAGGATCACCTGATGGAATAGAAAGCAGAGAAGGGGATGTCAGGGAACTTGGAAAATGAGTGACTACATGGAAGGGGGTCACTGGATTTCCCTAGGGGATGGGAATCATAGAAGGGAAGCATAGAGAATAAGCACATTACCATTGTTGATTTGAATCATAAGCACATTAGGAGTGTACTCAGAAACAATGAGTCGGTAACTGTTCACTATGAAAAAAAGTAGCACAAGGATTGTAGCACTAGAAATTGTAGGAAAAAATTGATCTTAGTAGTGAATTATGGACTTCGTGGGAAGGACACGAATCCCTAATACTACTTTTGAGGGTGGAGGTGTGAACCTCTAGATTTATTTATCACTAATGTGGGCATTGTATGCTTTCATTTTCTGGTTGAAGCAAATGTGCATATGTATTTATGTGTATATTATTATAAATATTGTATCGAGTTGTGTTTATAAATATCCATAAACAATATGTTTATTTTTTAGTTGAATCAAATGTGCATAAGTATACATGTGTTGTCATTGTAAATATCACATCGAGTTGTGTTATAAATATCTAATAAGGGGTATTTTTTTCATGTTTTCAACAATTTTCATTGTAAATACTGCATCAAGCGGTGTTTATAAAGCTCCATAAGTAGTATGTTGTGTTGGTCATAAGTGTCATAAAACATCGAGGATAATGTTTCCCCAAGGGGGAGGCATTTGTAACAACCTCAGGTCATGTTTATATGTTAAAAGGAAAAAATCAACCAAGGTCATGGGACATGTATTCCAAGATGAATGAGCGGAGAAAAATCACATTGGGGGCCACTTATGGTCAATTAATGGCTATGGAAATTGGCATTGGAATTGGAAAAAGGAAAAGGGAAATAAATGGAAATTAATTAAAGGAATATAGGAGAATAGGAGAAAAGGAATATTATGAGACAAGAATATGCATGCAAGGGAAAATGAAGAAAATTGAAGGAAAAAGAAAAGGAAAAGGAAAAAAAAAGGAGAGGGAGAACATTATATGTCTCACTTAGCTACTCTTAGTCACTCTTGATCACTTCTTGGTTACTCTTGGACCATTCTAACATTCACTTGGAAATTGAGGAATTCTCACTTTGACTTGGAGAGAGAGAGAACTTGGATAGAAGCAAGCAAAGGAACTCAGTGGCAACGAAGAAGAAGGTTGGATACACAACTACAACAAGAGAAAATTGTAGGTAATAAGTTGCATGTGTGATTTCCTTGCTGAGATTTGAATGCATGGTACATGCATTTGGTTATTTGGTTACTTTGCTGTCATTTGCATGGTATTATCCTAGATTGACAGTGGTTTTAGCCTTTCTTTACCAGTTCCTGGAGAGTCACGATGTAGTGGGTTCCATATTTTGGTTAATTTTTGGATGGGAAATATACTTTGGATCCTGTTTGATGTGGTCTTAGGAAAATTAACAAGGGTCGAGGGTGGAAATGGGATTTCTCCTGGAACTCTTGAATGATGGGTGGAGATAGAAAAATTCTTCTAGGTGTGATGAAGAAAGTCAGAGGCATCTAAGATTGTTTTGGTGTTAGTGATTTGTGGACCAGTTGAGGTGAAATCACTGTGGTTAATGGTTAAGGTGGTTGAGCCTATAGAAGCCCTGGTTGGTTCTATTTTAGTTTATCCCATGTGATCCCAAATTCATGCTTGGAATATGGCATGGGGGTGATTGGTTGAAAGAAATAATTGGTTCAACCCAAACTATGTTTGGGTGGTACGTGGAAGTCCCCGACTTGGTTGGCATTATGCATATGTCTAGATGTGTTATTATTTAAATTATGAGAACAATGAGCACACGTATTGATTTATTGTGTTTATGATATGATTTGTTTTTCATGGCTTCATTGTTTTTTAAGTGTATGCTACATGCATGACATATTTCTTACTATATGTTGTGCTCTTGTTATGGATTCATTCCATGGTTTGATAGCCTTTTTGTTATTTTATATGAATGTGGGAGCTAATATGTGTTTGTTGCAACTCTTAAGAGAGTGTGGTAATAATTATTAATGAAAATCTAATGAAACTAATGTAAACAATGAAAAAACTATGCATCCATGACTTACAGGTACCATGGCCACCACATGTTTGTAAAAATGAATAGCATGTGTTGGCATGTTAGTCCCCATTTTTGGAGCTGCATCTTTGAAGCTGGGTCTTGCATAGTAACTCTCAGCTCATGTTTACCTTGGTAAGTATGTTAAAGTGGGTAAATATGGGGTGGGATGTTACAATATGAAGGTCGAAATTCATATTAAATTGGCTATAATATTCAATGAAGAATATAGGAGTAGTGAAGCTCAAAGGTTGGTTTGTTTTCCTGGTTAAATTTTTCTAGGGTAAAATCTCTATTGTGTTGTGTAATTTTTTATGGTGTTCAATTGTTTATTTTATGTTATTTAAGTTCCCTCATGATATTTAAAGGCTTATGTTAATCGAGCTTCTATTATAGTTTAGATGTCTAGTCAACTTTATTTTTGGGAATTTTGTATTTGAACTATAAATTAGATGGCTTAAGCTTAAAAACTAGTATCAAAGCTCATTTTTCATATAGAGCGACATCTCTATTATTGAAGGTTGGGGATATTGAACATATATCTGCTCAAGAATGCTATTCTTGATTAGATTATTAAATTGGAGATAATCATATTCAAGTGGGAGTCTTAAGACAAAACTTCACCTAAAGAAGGATGGCGAGTGATATAAGAATTGAGATTGAGAATTTTAATGGACATAATTTTGAGCTTTGGAAGCTTAAAATGGAGGATTTCCTCATATATCGAGAACAATAGCTCAATGTGCATATTGGAACACCTCTTACTAGCATGTCAATAATTTATTGGGAGAAAATTCAAAGAAAGTGAGGGGTACGTAAAATTCAAATTTGTCTTGCAGATTCAGTGTTTTTGAATATCTCAATAGAAGGCTCTTCCAAGAAACTATGGGATAAGTTGGGAATTTTACATCAATTAAAATTATTTTTCAATAAGTTGTTTTTTTTAGAATAGACTCTACCTTTTGAGGATGAAAGAGGGTGATTCAGTCAAATATCACCTACATGCATTAAATACTATGATCATTTAACTATTGAGTGTGGATATCTATGTTATATAAGAATAAAAGTTTATCATTCTATTTTATACTTTGCCGTAGTCATCAGAATTTCCAT
Organism: Pinus albicaulis; assembly: GCA_034641835.2. NCBI lineage: Eukaryota > Viridiplantae > Streptophyta > Pinopsida > Pinales > Pinaceae > Pinus > Pinus albicaulis. The sequence goes on along the minus strand of CM076573.1, from coordinate 709,171,026 downwards.
TTGTGGCCACTACAAGGAAAATACCTTCTAGTGTAGGTTATAAGGGAGGTTTTTAGTGTTATAAAATTGGAAAAAAAATTCAAAGAAACATCCGCTAAAACATTTTTTTGGGATATCGAAGGTTTTAGTGGAGTTTTTAACGAAACTTCATCACAACAGAAAAAATCTGGGCAACCATAGGTTCTCGCTGATGTTTTTTTTAGTGTGCTTAATGGAACATAGCATCGGTGCGCTACATACATAAAAGCACCAGGCGACATAAATAAATAAAAACTCTTAGGAATTGAATGAAAAGAATAAAAGTATTCATCGAAAAATTAATATATATCTTATAAAAGTATTCATATAAATTAAAATTTGATTATTTCATTTGTTTATGATGTTCGTATTAATTTTTTATATTATCATATTTCACATCTCTTCATTATAATATTTAATCATCCATCTATTTAATCATTGATGTAATATTTTATAGCGACATTGGATAAACTATAGAATAAATTAAAATGTATTTTATTATATATCAATAAGAGGCTCTTTTTCATACAAAATGGGATTGTTATTGGTAACCCCTTGTCTTTCAATTGGGACACTATGTCCATTACATTAAACAAAATCTCTTATTTTCATAAAAAATTATTTCAAAAAATACAACATGTGGCATTGATATCCAAATCGATCAGCATTATTCATAGGAACTATTGTCACTGCTCGAGCTACTTCCATGACTTGGGTTATTTGGAGGAATTTTCTTTTTATTGCATTGATTCATTTCGTCTTCTTGATCTTTCAGTTCCATCTACAAACATAAAAATAAAGTGTAATGAGTGCATCTACATTGTTGAGAATAATGAAAATTGAAATAAATAATATACATCAATGTAAAGTGAATAACAATGTACCATATTAATAAGTGGCTCATAAATTGTGCACATGGTTTCAAAACCAAGTCTCATGCCTTGTAGCAACAAGTCTTCTACTGACATACTTCAATACTTTGTTTCATACATGTTATAAACATCATTATAAATCATAGATTTAATATAAAATATTTTTTTTTCTATTAATTATAAACTCGGAGACTTAAAGCAACATAAATATTTACAAATTCCACAAATAATTTTTTATTTTCCAACCTATACTCACAACCCTTATTTAACGCAATGTCAATCAATTCTTCTAATGGATTTTATTTATATGTTAGCACCTATTTGAATACATTCAAGGATGGTTGCTATAAAACAACTTAAAATATAGAAAAATGAAACGTTGAGTTGTTATAAAGAAATATAAACAATTACTCAAAAACTCTGAAATCAACCATTTTCCTCTTTGTCATCTTGTTTTATGTGTTAAATGAGTTCCATCTTGTTTTCTTTTCTACAAGAAAATGCTTGAAAGATAATATTTAATGCTAAATTGTTTCTTATGTACGAATTCAATCATGACTACATACATTTGAAGCACATTTTTGTTGAGATGGCTCCTCCTGTGATGCAATTATGCCCATTTCTTTGACCATCTCCTTATACATTTTTTTGTACATTCCTACTCGCATATTTCGCACATCAACATGTAGATCATTTGTAATTTTCCATAATCTTCTTCAAAAAATTAATAAACTATTTTTATAATAATATATGAAAACTAAATATAACAAAATCGATATTAATAAATTAATGGTTTTTAGTAATATATGCATATAATTATAGAAAATCATTTTATACAATTAAGAATATTACCTTTTGAATGATTCTTTTTTGTTTTTGTATGTTTTTTCTATTTCAAGTTTGACATGTCTCATTGACCATTGCTATGGAAACACTTCCTATACTTTGGTTCTTAGAATCATTGGATGTCTCATTGACCATTGACATGTCTCAAGTTTGATATAATTTGGTTCTTAGAATCATTGGATTTATTTTTTTATTGTAAGTGGAAAGTATGTCTATACGTTCATTCCACTAGATCCCTCATAGTTCTGTAAAAAAAAATTGCCCTTAATTAACCTCCATCACAACTCCAGATGAGCTAAGGACCAATTCATTGTCATTTACATGTTCTGTAATTTTTCTTTTCTTAGAAGGTCATTGATATTTTTCTTTGTTTTTAATCCATGTAGAACAGCAAACACATATGTATTAATAAATTGTTTGAAACATGTTATCTAATATTGTTAAGTATATTAATAATAATAATAATAATAATAATAATAATAATAAAAACCTCATATTGAAAGATATTTTTTCATTCACCTTATTCATCTTATGCAATTTTTCTATCAGGCTTTTACGCTCTTCTGCATTTATATTTGAAATAATATTATCGACCTGATTCATTTTGTGGCTTTGCATGACACAAACCAACCAATACGTATTAGTTAAAATTACATATAGCTCAAACATATTAATTTTGTAAAGAATTTACAAATAAATTGCCTTCTCTACCTTTTTTATGTGTTATCATTGTGTCGATCAATATTTTTGTTACTTGAGACCTTCTCAGACATTTTTATCAATATGAAACATGTAGCATTCAATATCAAAGCCATTAAATATATTTTACAAATAAATCAAATAAATTTCAGCCAAAAAAGATTTGTTAACCAGTGTGTTTATCGAAATAAATGCACCGATGTGTTTAGAACATTAACACACCGAGTGTTGAATTGTTCAACACCGTCATGGAAATATAATTTTTAAAAATAATTTAAAATTATTATGATGTGATTTGTAAGGTTAAACACACTGAACTGATTTAATAGTTCTATTTGGAAAAGTCACGCTAGTGTGTTATATTACACCAGGAGAAACGATTAACAAAATATACAAAATAAAGAGTGTTCTAATATGTCAGTGTGTTGTATTACATAGAGAGCAGTGGTGTGTTATATTACAAAGGGCGCATCACGAAAGATATAGTTGTTAAAAAAAAAATGGAAACGACCAATATGTTTTGGATCTAATTAAATAATTGATTCCCCTACTTTACATGTCAAATTCTCTCTATATAGTAAGTATCCAAACCCATTAAAGCTAAAATCCCTAAATTGAAAAAATTTATTTGTGAAGTGGTAGAGGGAGTTATACCCTCAGGTGAAATTTTGTAGCAAGAATCAAGGTTTTAAGGTAAGTATTGATTATTTTTTATTTTTTTCTGACTTTTAAGTAAATTTAAATAGGAAATCATATCGTAAAAAAAATTATTTGTAAAATCTAAGGGTTTTTATTTATTTTTTCTGAATTGTGAACAAATCCAACAGAAACTATAAAATATTTTAATAGTAAAATTTAATATTTTTTCTATCTAGGGTTTTGAGTGAATCACCATGCCTTTCAACTTCTGATCTTTTTGCAGTTCCCAAATATTTTGCAGCTCCACATTGTTCTTAGTATGTATGCAAATGATTTCTCTTTTAATTAAACCCTAAAATAAATTGTAATTTTTTTTATTAGTAAAATAAACAATAAACTTAATTTTTTTTACTATGCAAGTTTTTTCCTCAATCACCATAAATTTTAACTTATGATCTTCTGAATAGTTCTATTGCTCCAAAGTATTCTGCTGCTACATAGTGCTCCTAGTATGTCTCTCTTTCAAATCACTCACCTGAAAGTTTGGGTAGAGTAATGAAATGGTGAATAAATTTTTACTATTTAAAATGCTTAATGAAATTAGATTTTGAAAAATCAATTTCCGCTCGTTTTTTAATTTAAAAAAAAAAAAAATCGTGTTTTTTTCAATTGATTCGCACATCGGTGCATTCAATAGTCAAGGGCATGACACGTTTATAAAAAATGCACATTGACATTGTCGAGGTGGAAACGTTTTTCAATGCACTAAAACGATACAATTTTTTTTTATTCTCGAAATCCTGAAATGGTGTGATTATTTTTTTAACACAATGATGCAATTTCTATTTAAAAGCATTAGCGCTATAATTTCATAAAAGAATTGAGTTGGTTGAATTCATTTTTTTTTTAAATCGGGAAATAGGTGTGTAGCAGTGCTATTTTTTTTTTTGAAAAGCATTGGTGCAATTTTTAGAAGAGCACCGATATGATAACATATTTTTTTCAAAATGTCGGAAACCAGTGTGAGTATTATTTGAACATTATAGTATTTTTAACGTTTTAAACACATAAATTCCCTTTGTTCTGATAAATGCACCAGTTTGGTTTAAAAGATATCTAAAATTTTAATTTCACATAAAATGACATATTAATCTAAAATTATCCTTTAGAATGCATCCACATGAATTATAGTAGTTCATAATATACATTTTCTTCTTAAAGTCACCTTATTCTTGATAAATGGTTTGAAAACTATATTGAAATTCTCATTGTGGTTATATGGTTATCGAGATTAATTTGGTATATGCACACAATTTTTTATTTTTTTATTTTTTTCAAATGTAGGGAAAAAATATCAATAATATCAAATGGTCAATTCTTCAAATTCCAGCTCGTTCCGTATTGGTGATCAAATTCCTTCACAGAGTTCTCCCTGTCCATCTCTATTAAGCTCAAATTTTATTTATATTTTGATTATGTAATTGAATTTATTTATTTTTTATCCATGTCAATTTGAATAAAAATGTATCCAAATTTGTAGGAATCTAATTCAAAATCGAGTTCAGATGCAAAAAATATCACTCCATATTTTCAAAAATGCCACGAACTCTTATCAGGAGAAACATATCGCAAGCAGTTGGTAGAATAAAATGGACAACCTCTTCACCCTGCCAATTGGGACATGGCATCTTCCAGCCGTAATCCTAGATCAACAATGGTAATAATATTTTGGTATAATGTAATTTCAACAAACCAATTGAATTAATGTGCTTACTAATATCATTGATATTGTACTAACAACATTCAATATTTTTTTAAACTAGGATTCTAGTAATGATGAGCGACCACCTACCATCTTTAAGAGCGCCCCACTACAATGCCGACTTGAGAAAAGACTACATTAAGAGAAATAATAAAAGAGGAAGCATACAAAGAATGGTTGAATAAGCCACCTATTTAATTCCCACTACGTATAGATTCACCAATTCGGAATTATTATAGCAATAGTATATCTTCATCACAAGTTGGAAATGGAGGAAATTAAATGGAGTTTGGTATGGATGATTACTTATGGGATACGACTGCCATGGAGGAAATTTTGTTAGATGCATTCTAGAAAAATGAGCTAGGGGACAATGCTTATATCATTGATACCTTATTCAAAAGCCTGAAATCTAGTTCCACCACCCCTCTCTTTGGACCTAGAAGCAAGTCAAAGTCTGCTCAGATGGGGACAACGTTGTTGTTATATAACTTGAAAGGAAATTTTGGCATGTTGAATTCATGTTTCTCAGTAATATTCAGGTAATTGACTTGCATGATTGATCAAGTAAATAAATTCCTCCTCATCGTGAAACGAATATGGTATAAAAAAATGGTGGTTGAAGGGGACTCAAAATTGGTGATTGAAACTATTAAAAAACTGAACCATGGATCCAATTGGGTGAAGCTCAACCATAGTTGGTGAACAACCCACTTGGTCTAGGACATAGGAGACCTATTTCCTTGCTTTGATTATATTATCCCTTCAAATGTTTGGCATGAAGGTAACAAAGTAGCTTATTTTTTAGCAAATTTGGGGTGCTTAATTAAGGGCAGGATTCTAGAGACAACATGGCACCTATAAAATCTGAGTGAGGAAACGAATAATCTAATATATTATGGTTGAGGAAGCTAGAGAGGGTAACCATTATATCCAATATGTTAACCAGCATCCCCGATAGGAGATCAAGCCAACTGTATATAACTACGAGAATGATAAATATGATGGGGAGTAAGGGCGGGGGGTGGTTGTGCCTCATCCCTCACACACTCAATCAGATGGAAAGGGTGACAGAGCGCATGTGTAGTATTAATGGTGAGGGGAAGGTGCATGGTCACTTGTGTTCTGGAGATTTCATAATGTTTTCCTCCATCACGGTCCCATAACCCTCAAACGACGAGAGTGATATTGATATTCAAAGGGTTGGGAAATAGATTTTGGAAAGATTTGGATATCCAAGTGGCCCACCACTGACTAGCAGCTAGTTTTTTCCCCTCACGAGTCTTCTCTCACTGGTATGTACTTATGGTAGCCTCATTTCTTACAACTCCCTATGTTCGCTCTATGTCTTTTCTTTTTCAATGGTGAATTTTGTTCATTATGATATCTTGAGGTAATTGGAAGATACGCCGTGAAAGGTGGAAGGAAACTATGGTTGTCTATGGATAATTATTTGCTACTCAGTTTGTTGTTTCTATATATTTTCGCATCTTGATTTCGCGCATGGAGATGTATTCGAGGATTTTTTTTAGGATTTCTCTATTTTTCATACTAATTTTCTAGTGGGGATGACCATGAAAGTATTCTGGTGCTCATGTTTCGTACATTCTAGGTATTTCTGAATATGGATCTGCTTTGTCTGTTTGATTATCTTGGTTTCCTTCGACTTGTGGATACTTGGCTAGTAATATTAAACCTCCCAAGCTATACATGTTGCTCTTTACTTGCCAACTGGTGGGCTGGTAGACTTATAACTCACTGTAACCTTCTGTTTCAAGAGGGTTTTGGGATATTAAGTTTGTCACCAACTGAGAAACTGATATTTTCATGCTTGGGTTCAGGGTTTTCCATTATATTTTTCCTTTGGTTATCAATCTAGTTATCAATCTCATGGCACACCCTTCATTTGTTCCTAGCTCTTTGGCCAGGGGGTTGTGGATGCAACCGAAAACAAGGGCCGCATCGTGGTGTCAGGTAACCCCAACCTCGACCTCCAAGAAACTGGGGCCAAGAAACTACCTTCCACCTTGTTCATGATGTAGCCCATGTTTTTCAAATTGGAACTCCGGTTCAAGTCCACCAACTTATCTCGGGCTGGGAAGCTGAATAGAACCATCATGAAGCAAAATGAGATGTGAATTTAGGTGATTGGCAGGATTTTCTCCTGACCCGGGCCACTCCAAAGGAAGGTCTTCCTAATACAAGAAAACATTATACCTTTAAGGATAATGAAGAAAATTGTAGCCAAATATTTGGGTACCCCTCCAGCTGTATCCTCCATTATGGACCTATTGATATAAAAAAGGATCCCCAACTGGTTCAGTTTCAACTCCAACAATAAGATGGATGCCTCAACTGCATTGAGTGACACATTCCATGCATCCCTCAATTCGAACTTCCAGGATCTAGTGTGAAGAATCCTTCCCCAGTGGATTCTTCAAATGACTAGTAGCATGGTTGACTAAATTTTGGCTTTAGTTTTGTCATATGTAGTACTTATAGTTTCTAGTTTATGACCTTATTTATTTAGTATATAGAATACTAAAGGATATCAAACATATATATCTCTGCTTGACAATATTAAACATATATATCTCTGCTTGATTTTGGATGACATATAACATCGTTAGGTGGCCAACAAATATGGTTTCCCGTCGGGTAGGTTGAGGCCATCTAACGATTTGAATTGTGCATGTAACCTTCCTTTTTGAATAAAATTAATGAAGAAGGTCCTTACAAACTTATATATATAAGCTAGAAAGGAAAAAAAGAAAAATAAATATTTAAAGTACACTTTAATTTATTACACCTGAAATATAATGTGTTAAAAGTAATAAATTCAAATTCAAGTATAGCTTAAAAGTAGAAAATACAAGAGCAAACAAGTGTTGTAGCCTACTAAGAAACAAGGACTTGCATAAATTTTGGTGGGTAGTAACCACTAGTAAGTTTACATATTTACATTTTTATCGCTATTTGTTAAAGTGTTGAAGAAAGAATAAATAATGCTAGGCAATTACTCTTAGTAAGTATATTTTTTTCTTGCGTAGTCTAACTTATAAATCAAATGACTTTCTTCACTCAAATCCAAGTTTATAATTTCAAGCAAGTTTGTGATTTACTGTTGTAATTTTAAAAAATCTCTATCAAATTCTAGACAAATTAAACAAAACAAAAAACCTTTAAAATTAAAAACATAAATATTTATAATTAATTTAATTATTATCATAATTATATTATTTAATTACAATTTAATAATATATTTAATTATTTTAAATAAAAAATATAATTTTAAATATTTTGGAGTTGCATCATTTATCGCATACGCATTATTTAAAAAATAATGATTATTATTTATCATTGTTTAACTTTATATTAATCTAAATTGTTTGATAATTATCAGTAAGAAAATAATATATATTCACTTTTCTTAAATCATACCTCTCATTTAATCAAATGCGATATATATTTTTTATATTTTCTTTATAGAACTCATTTAATTCTAATTATATTAAAGAGCCCTAGGAGCATTCAAAGCAAACATAATATCATTAACAACTTTATTAAAATAATAAATAAGATGAGAAAAACATCTTGACTATGATAATAATGATATGTTCTATAGATTAAACATTTTGGTGGAAGTGATAATGAATTTTTTCCCGTTTATTTAAGTTAAGATGTTCATTTATAAAGTAGTAGTAGTTATATAATTGTTTTTGAAATTTTAAGGGTTAATATTTGTAGATGTGTTAATTTTGTAAAGATTTCTAAAAATAATATTAGCTAATGATTTGCCCAAATTTGATAAGATAGAATTATTTTGTTTATAAAATCATTATAATATTTTTATAATTAAACATTTTCTAATTTGGACTAGTAAGATTTGTTAGAGTTTGAATTTTTTTTCTCAATGAAGGTGTGTTGGGCCTTCAAATTGTCATTTACTTCCATTACACTTTCACTTATATTTCCATATTATCACCTTCGCTTCACTTCCATTTTATTACATTTACCTTACCATTACCACTATTGGGTTACATTTATGTTTTTCCAAACTTTATTAATTCCTAGTATTTTTAAGTGACTTTATGGTTAAAAATTAGAAAATATATGCATATACTTATACCTAACAAGTGGAATGAGTTTGTTGCCATGTATAGGTAAAAAAGAAGCTTCCAGAAGACCCTTATATGGCCTCCTAAGACCAAATTCGAATTTGGATGGAGAAGATCATGGGATCATAGGATATGTGTCATTTCCTATTTGTATTGTAACTCTAAGAAGACATGTGCCTTATCACTTCCTATTTGGATTGTAACTCTAGAGATATAGGGAGAGATTCATGGACACTCATTAATGAGATAGCTTCTCATATTTTGTATAAATAGGAGAGGCTTTCTCCTATCAGATCATGTGTAAAAGTGGATTTATGCTCAAGCGTTGAATACAGAATTAGATTGTGGCACCTTACTCATGAATGTTCCTTCATTTTGACTTGGTTTTTCTTACATATGGAGCATCTTGATTTACCATCTCTCATACTTTTAGATCAGCTACGTAAAATGTGTGAGATTTACTTGCTTTTATAGATTAAAGTTTATTTGCTTTCTTAGTATTAGTTTTAGAATGACTATAATCTTTGTTTTTCTAAAAACATTTCAAAATGATAGATTTATCTATTTTCCAATTGGATTAAGTTTGAGGCAATAAAACTCACAGTTATTTAGTTTCCTTTCATGTTTTGTTATTTACTTTCTTAGATCAAACTATCAATTCATTGTATAATTGAATGTTCCTAAAAAATCAGGCTAAGAAGGTGTTCCAAATTGGGTGATTGAATGTTCAACCTATACAATTATTGAGCTTTACTTTTACATGCTTTTAAATTGTTTTCTAGATTTATATCCTCATTCAATTGTATAATTGGGTGTTCTTGAAGATCATTTCAAGAAGGTGATTTTATCATATTTCTAAATGCTCAAATATCTAACCTATGAAATTATTGAGTTTTCCCTTTGCACGCTTTAATTGCTTTCCTATATTTAAAGACTAAACTATAATTGGTTGCTTATAAATCATCTCAAGAGGGTGATTCTATTGGATGCTGGAGTGATTGAACATACCTTAGTTGTTTTCCTTTACATGCTTTGAAATGTTTTCTTAGATTAAAATTTCAATTCTTGTTGATTGCGCACACTATATTTTCTTTTGAATTTGTTTTCTTTCTTTTCATTACTTGATTTCATTGGTTAATTGAATTTCATTTTCATTATTTGATTCCATAGATTAGATGAATTTTTTTTCGTTATTTTGTAGTTAGATTGATATAAATTGAAAGACAATTTCTAGCACATATAGTGCACGCATGCTTCACAAGTTTACGAAACCCCTGGGTTGACAAATTAAATGACAGGCAATTATTTTTGCCAAACATTTTGGTGTCGTTGCCAGAGAAATGTGCATAGGAACTAGCTTTTAGTCTAGAGTGTATTTTATTTTTTAGTTTTTAGTTTTTACTAACCTGTATGGACAGAGGATCTAGAATGCAGCCCAAAGACTACATTGAGGAATGGTATAAAAAAGCGATTGTGCCACAACATTCAACAATTCTTCAAGAGATCCTTGCGGCAAATTGAAAGATCAAGACAAATTTTCATATCCTTACAACCAATCAGGTACATTTTTCAAGTTTGGATATGAATATTTCAAAGATTCTAATCCGTAAATGGCTTCATTCAAAGCATGAATATACTTAAAAATAAAATAAAAATATAGTTTTTTTTTAGATAGATAGGAAAAATAAAAATAAAACCAAACTTAGTTAGAATTTTAGAATTTTTTTATTTTGTTTTCAGAAAAATAATAATCAATGTTGATTAATTCATTTTGAATAAATTTCAGTGACACAGTAAGAATCACTTTTTTATCACCATCAAAAATAAAATTTGTGTGTGAAAATATGAATTTATTTGACGACGATGACTAGTATGCTCTCTTCCCGCGCCTCGTTGCGACATGGAAGATCAGAAAATCAGATCAATTAATTTAAAAATTAAAATTCAAAAATTCATTACAAATTTTGCTGGAAATAGATCTACAATTATATTGACAATCATCGTTTGAGTAGTGATCATTTTTTTTTATCAGTTTTGCAAATTTTAATGTTTTGCACCCTCTCAATCTTTTTTTGATTTATTGAATTGTATGTGCACAATTTTTCTTTTAAAAAAATATATATATATATATATATATATATTATTTAAATTTTAAAAATATATTTATGTATATATATATTTTTATAATGTAACATATATCAATTTAAAAAAAAAAAAAAAAAACTGAAACATTTTTATATGAAAACAAATAAAAAATAAATTAAAAAAAACCATAATAGTTAATTTTTTTTTTTCAAAACAACAGATGGTGCATGGAAAGGAGGCCCACAGATATGCGTGAGGCCAGCCTTTGGCTTTACCTTATGCATATGTGCAGACCTCCAATCTAGACAAAAACCCATGCACTGCAAAAAAAACATTAACCTTCTCTTTTCCATATTCGATCTTCCTCAAGCAACGGTTATTAGAAATCGATTTTAAAAGTTGTAGAGACATACAATGAAGGTGTATCGGATGAGAAACCACTGATAAAGAGAATATTGCAAAATGTCGATGAAGAAAATATTGTAGATTCAATTGCAGAGACAGAAAATGAAAGTGTATCAGATGAAGAAATTGTTGATAAAGAGAAGATTGCAGACTGTCGATGAAGAGAAGATTGAAGATTCCATTACAGGTAATTGGAATGAGGGAGATTGATCTGAACTTCTCTGTGAGAGACAAGCTATTACACATCAAAACCTGCAAATAAAAAAATCAAACCACAGCAATTTTATTTTGTTGCGGAAGTAATTGCCAGAAATGCGTAAATTTTAAAAACACACGATTTTAAAACGCATTTTCTGAGAAAACCGAGGAGAATTAGAAAAAAATAAAACATGAGTTTTTTTTGGGGAACAGGGTGAATTAGGTAACTTGTGAGCGATTTGCAGGATTTCACAGCCATTTGGGAGACATTCAGGGTTCTTTGGAGCTCTATTTTCCAGATTGCGTGAGGAAAACGCCTTTTTAATGCACACAAAGAAAAAATCAGTTGAGTTGTGGCAAATTTCACATGCTCAATTCCACTTGGCATTTTTTTCGAACATAATAGATCATCCATCAATTCCATCATTATATCTTTTAGATTTAATTGAGATCCTGAAATCTCCAGAAATATTATCCATTCACACCCACCAAAAAATAAAAATAAATTAATTAATTAATTAATTAATAAGAAGGTTCTATCAAAATTAGAATATGTTCATATAAGTTTACTGATGTTGTTTTTGAATTCTAGATTAGACTCCTCGACAAATGCAATAATTCTCTTTGCAAAGTAGTTTTAATAATGACTTTATGAACAAATATTAGATTGGTTTTAAAAAATAAAAATAAAATAAATAAATAATAAAAAAATAAATATAAAAATAAACAAATTTGCAATACATATGACGACTCAATTTAACATATTTAATAATGACTTGCAGAACAATTGGAAGATTATTTAAATGATTTCTCAATATTTAGCATTAAAAAAATTTCGCTGTGTATTTTTCTATGAAGCTTTAAATTGCATGACACAACGAATCTTTGTGATGCCAATAATTTTTGTTGAGCACAGTGCATGAAGTCACCCGACAATAGGGAGTTGATTTATTTTTCATGGTTATCTCTTAAAAATGGATTGTTATCAATATCATGTATTGGACTAAATATAACACTTTTGATTTTCCTTAATTTGTTTCATTTGACATTCAATTTTTTTTGTAAGAATCAAGAAGGAATTGTCCATTTATTTTTTAACACACTTACGTTATTTATGCCAAGTTTTTTTTGCAAGTTTGGGATGATCGAATGAACATTGAAGGAAACCAATTATGTGCACAATTGGTATTAAAAGGACCAATTTCATGAGAAACATAAGAATAATTCCATGTCTATATCCATCAAGACCATTACCTTTCCTCCCTTTTGAGTTATAAATCCAAGCAAGCAATTCAAAGCAAGCCACAGTTATTTTCCCAGCAAGAGTCAATTGTTCATTTTCCTTTATTCACAAACAACTTCCATTACTTTTTATCTACTCCTAACTTGCAAATAAACACAAGAAGCTCACTTACATGCTTATTACCCATTGTCATTTTTCATTTTCATCTTCCATTTCCATTTTCCTTCTCCTATCTTTTTCATTTCGCAAATAAACCTTGCTTCAATGCAAATTATTGAGTCCATAGTCCTTTGAGTCTAAAATCCTTGCAAAAACATCTAGAGGTGTGCATGCCTTAATGGAAAGTCTTCTTGTTGACGAACAATGGGAATACATTAATGTCCCTTGTTCATCATATCTTCTAGGTACTCGACAACAGCAAAATTATTCATACCTAGCAAGATGTGTTTGGACATCTTGACTCTCATTGTCATCAATGGCGAGAGTTCTTGTGTTGACTAGTGGCATCCATTAATGGCTACTAAGTCAAAAATATCCTACTATTTTTTACATCAGAACATCTATTCACATAGCAGGAATTATGCCAACGAGTTTTGAAGACATGAAGACTATTATTTTCAGCATTTCAAAGCAAATGAAGAAGATATACAACTGCAGAATCAGATGACAGCAGCAGAATCAGATGACAGTAGCAGAATCAGAGGGTAGAAATAGAATCATATGGCAACTATAGAATCAAATGGTAGCTACAAAATCATAGGACAGTTGTAGAACAACATCATTTTGCAGCAAATTCAACAGTTTTAGTAGAAGCAATAAAAATTTATCTTGACTCTTTTATCCATAACTTGTACAACCACATGAAGAATATTATGATCATAATTTTGCAGCCACCACACATGTAGATCATCCATTTTCAAAGGGTAAGTTAAGTTATGTATTTTCTAACTTTTTACCATAGAGCTCCTTGAAAATCTAGAATGATAATTTTTGGAAAAATCACTTATTTTCCTCATTTCATAAAATTTCCATTACCATCAGTTGGAGGTGGGGGGGGGAGGATACATTCATATTAACATTTTTCCACATTCATATCACATTCAAAATCCCAAATATTTTCAAAATATATTAACTATTACATTATTATTATGAGCATACAATGGCTTTTCAAAAGTACTCAAAAGATAATTAGATACAAACACAATCATGGTTGTCACACAAGAACCAACCATGATGCAATCCAATAGAAATATACTTTTCACAATAATAGAATTATCAGTATGCAAAGTTCAAAGATCAAAATCGAATGCAAAAAAAAAATATGGTTGTAACACAAGAACCAACCATGTTGAAATTCAACAAGAAAAGAAAAAAAATCACTTTGCAGAAGTATGAAGTTATCAAATGATATCATGCAAAGTTAAGCCAAAGCTCGAGGATTAAAAAGAATTAATGTAATATATTGCATGAGGACATGCAATAGCTTCAGTTGGGCCTTGAAATTATCATTTACTTCCATTACACTTTTACTTATATTTCCATATTATCACCTTCACTCCACCTCCATTTAATTACATTTACCTTACCATTACCACTATTCGGTTACATTTATGTTTTTCCAAACTTTATTAATTCCTAGTATTTTTAAGTGAATTTATGGTTAAAAATTAGAAAATAATATGCACATACTTATACCTAACAAGTGGAATGAGTTTGTTGCCATGTGTAGGTAAAAAAGAAGCTTCCATAAGACCCTTATGTGGCCTCCTAAGGCCAAATTCGAATTTGGATGGAGAAGATCATGGGTTCATAAGGACATGTGTCTCATTTCCTATTTGTATTGTAACTCTAAAAAGACATGTGCCTTATCACTTCCCATTTGGATTGTAACTCTAGAGATATAGGGAGAGATTCATGGACACTCATTAATGAGATAAATTCTCATCTTTTGTATAAATAGGGGAAGCTTTATCCTATCAAATCATGTGTAAAATTGGAGTTATGCTCAAGCTTTGAATGTAAAATTAGATTGTGGCACCTTAATCAGGAGTGTTCCTTCGTTTTGACTTGGTTTTGCTTACATATGGAGCATCTCGATTTACCATCTCTCATACTTTTAGATCAGCTACCTAAAATGTGTGAGATTTACATTCTTTTATAGATTAGATTTTATTTTCTTTCTTATTAATAGTTTTAGAATGACTGTGTAATCTTTTCTTTTCTAAAAACATTTCAAAAGGATAGATTTATCTATTTTCCAAATGGATTAAGTTTGAGGCAATAGAGCTCACAGTTATTTAGTTTCCTTTCATGTTATGTTATTTACTTTCTTAGATCAAACTATCAATTCATTGGATAATTGAATGTTCCTCAAAGATAAGGCTAAGAAGGTGTTCCAAATTGAGTGATTGAATGTTCAACCTATACAGTCATTGAGCTTTACTTTTACATGATTTTACATTTTTTTCTAGATTTAGATCATCATTCAATTGTATAATTGGGTGTTCTTGAAGATCATTTCAAGAATATGATTTTATCATATTTCTAAATGCTCGAGTATCTAACCTATGAAATTATTGAGTTTTCCCTTTTCATGCTTTAATTGCTTTCCTAGATTTAAAGACTAAAGTATAATTGGTTTCTTATACATCATCTCAAGAGGGTGATTCTATTGGATGCTAGAGTGATTGAACGTACCTTAGTTGTTTTCCCTTACATGATTTGAAATGATTTCTTATATTAAAATTTCAATTCCTGCAAGTGTGATTGCGCACGCTATATTTTCTTTTGAATTTTTTTTCTTTCTTTTCGTTACTTGATTTCATAGGTTAATTGAATTTCATTTTCATTATTTGATTTTATAGATTACATGAATTGGTTTTCGTTATTTTGTAGTTCGATTGACCTAAATTGAAAGACAATTTCTAGCACATACAGTGCACGCATGCTTCACAAGTTTATGAAACCCCTGGGTTGACAAATTAAATGAGAGGAAATTATTTTGCCCCAACAGGGTGTCCACTGAGGATAGTCATAATGTTGAGTTAGGAGATGATCGCAAAAGGGAGAAAAATGACAACACAAGAGGACAGTTAGCCTCCAAGTGCCTACCTCAAGCTCAAGTGTTGGATTAGAAGATCCCATTCCATACCATCGATTGTTGTTACATAGGAATTCGATAGAAAAATTGTGCAAATGAAGGTCACCTCACATTGAAGTGGTAATGAATTTCTCCTAGGATTTGGAGGTTGTAATTCAAGGCACCACACATCAAGGTTAGTTCAAATGGTTATAGGAAAAATAAAGGGGCACTTTCCATTGTGATTTTATGTCATAGTTTGCAATATATTTGGTTTGGAAACCTCCTAGCTTATCAAGCTATCACATGCCATTTTGATGACACAAAGTCTGCGTAAGGACCAGGCCCTCTTGGTCAGGCTCTTTGCTTCCTATCATTGCTTCATCTCTAGTTCACACTTTCTCTCTCACAATATTTTCCTCTCGAAAGAGTCTCATTTAAATTTAAATCTAGTAGTTATTGGTTTCTCTTACAACCTCCCTTTATTCATCTTTCACGAAATCTGATAGGGAAAGGAGTTATGGATGGTTCATCTCTTGTGATTCAATGAGTGTTCGAGCCATCAACTCTTGCAATTAGCCAACACTCTATTTTTTAGGAATTATCCTTTGCAGTAGTTGTCTCTTTTTTTTCTGCAGATGGATTTTAGGTAATTAAGGTTTAGTGGGACATTCTCCCCTCTTGCATTGTAGTCTTTGTGAAAATTCCAAGTCCTAGATCTGGAATCCTACTGCAGGAAACTATATTAACTTCACCTACTTGTAAATTAGATTAACAATTTATTTTCATATTTCTTCTCTAAATCAGGGAAAATTTTAGGGGCTAATATTTGCAGGTGGGCTAATTTTCCATGTTTTTTCCAAAAAAAAGATTCGCCAATTTCCAATTTTTTTATAAAATAATTCGCCCAAATTTTATAGTACACCATTATTTTAACTTAAAAATCACAAAATTATTATATTAACTAATACAAAATCATTGTAAATCCAAATATTTCTACAAAAATATCAAAAAAAATTTTACAATTTGCATATCATGGACTAGTACGATTCGCCAAGGTTGCTAAACTTTAAGATAAACTTTCATCCTTAAAATTTTCCCTGTTCTAAATACTGAAACAACCTTGACTTAATTAAATTAATATGTGAAATTTTATCACAAAATTATACTTGATTGGCTGCTTATCAAACAACTCAATGTAACTGTTTCAAACCACTTCTAACTGAAGCTTAGCCTCTTCAATTTGAGAGGGCTCTCTCAAGGGGGTTTTATGATATTGAATGATGATAGTACTAGATGGCTAACTCTATGGAAATTGTAACTTATTTTTTATGATTGCAGGTTGAAAAGAATGCAGGCTTGCTACCATTGGGCTTATGGAGTCAACAATAAATATTTTCAGTGACAAAGGTTCTTCAACATGGAAGCTGAGGCATATAAAAGTTTTTAACAGAGGGAACTTACACATAAAACATAGGAAAACACAATCATTTCATCACTAATGGAAGTTAGAGAATAAAATTATGAATTCTGAGTAATAGAGATGAAATCTACTACAAGTGATAAAACATAAAGATATAGATCAATAAGAAATCAAAAACCTCATGAGAATCTCAGGTCTTTCAAGAAGAATGTCACTTTTTATTACTGATATAGGTCAAAAACATAAAAGTAGCAATTTGGTGAAAATGTTCTCCATCCCCTTACTACTTCGATGCTTTGTCTTTAAATAGACATTCTTTACAACAAAGATGATCTGCCTGGTGGCTAGATCATCGAATTATCCTATGACACCTTTCATAACTGAAATACATAACTTCTAACAGAAAACTGACAGCTACACCTTCAAGAAACCATCTCCTAATAGGACTCTAACTCCTATTTAATACATTTCTCTTATCCTATCTGTGAAACAATTACATGATGGTTATAAAATAAATATCACATTCTCAAGAGACACATGAAATATTTCATCACCACTTTATATATTTAAAACCCTCCTAGATCTATGGAACATAAACCTACTTTTTAGGAATGCATGACCCTTATCTTCAAAGCTAGTTTGGCTGATGACCTGTCTTCATAGCACTTCCTTCAAGTCATAATTATTTGATAATAAGCTCCATTGACACGTTGGAGTTCTCCAACTGGCCAAAACTGCCTTTAATATGTTCAAACACCTTCAATAATTGCTCGCTACGAAAACATGACAGTTTCGTAGCGAGTTTTGGTAGCATTGGAAAAGTAGCTTTTGCATCCATTTACTTCGCTCCTTTTCTATTCCATGATGTTAATAAAGTCATGGCACATCACCACCATGAATCCCCCTCCTTGAATCATGCAAAAACTGACTTTAGAAGAAAAAAGGCCGCTACAGGTTTTTTCGTAGCGTATTCCTGGCTTTAAGCCTGAGGAACACTACGAAACTATGTAAAAACCCATAAATTTCCCTTTACAAAATTGTCTTCAAAAACTTATCTCCTGCTACAAAACTTTGATTTTCTGCATGTTATGAACCTCCTAAGGCATATCTCATCTCAATTTATTGCTCCTGTGGTGTTTCTTCCTCATTTATGATCAGTTGAGCTATAGGCTCTTCCACAACAGTCATTTTCAAACCTTTCTTTTCCAGCTCTTCATGAATCAAATCCAATTGTTCTCGAAGATCTTTGACTTGGTCCTTTAGTGTCCTATTCTTGGATTGCAAGTGCAGGTTTACCTTTTTGATGTGCTTGACCTCTCTTCTTAGTGGTTGAGTCCACTTTATCATTTTTTCTATATTGTCCAAGGTCTTTGAGACACTTGTGACTTGATCCTCCCAGATCTTCCTCATTTGTTCAAACTGAACCCTTTTAGCTTTATGCTTCTTTTCCTCTTTCCTCAAGACTGATATCTCTTCACTTGCCTCTTTCAACTTCTCCTTAAGGGTTTCAACTTCTGATTTTCTAGTGATTTTATCTTTACCCTTCTTCTTTTTTATGGCCATTTCTTTTTTTGTAGGTGAGGAGAGGTCTATATTGCTTGGTGGTGGCTGAGAAGTTTCACTAACCTTTTGAGTCTCTTTGATGCTTTCCATGACCTTTCTTGCATGTCTTGTCATTGGCTTTCTAGGTTGAAACATGAAACCATCATCATCACCTGCAAACTCTAACTTTTTGGTTGTCTTGCCTTCCTTTAGCTTTCTTCCTCCATCTTCAACATCTTCAGCTTGGACAATGGGATTTTCTTCAATATCAATTGCATGCAAGATGTCTTCTAAGTTAACCTTAACCACTGTTTGGCTCCTAGTAACTCTCTTGCTGCCATGTTTGGTAACTATTGGCTTCTGTTTTGAAGGTGTAGCTTTGGGTGTGTCAATCTTCTACAAAGGCTATGTCTCCATGCTCACTGGTTCTAACTACTCTGCCATTGTTGGTGATGAAATATCTCTAGGTTTGGGAACTCTTTTAGGAGTGACGGCATCTACTTCTAAACCTCTCATGAACAGAAAGTATTTCTAATATCTGTCTAATCTCTTCAACTCCTCCAATACCAACAACTTAATCAAACCATGATGAAAGAGAGAGATTTCATTGTCTTATGTTTTAACTTGGACCTTATCTGAAATTTTACCTAGACTTCTACATAAGTAAAAGGGCAAGTCAAGAGACCTCTTACCCACAAAATGCAACAAAAGCCTAAGGTGGTAGGAGTAGACCATGTGAAATCTTCCTTCACATGTGAAATACTTCTGAATGATCATCAACAGCTTCAAAAATTTGTCCTTCATGTAACTCTTTGGGATAGCATTTGTGAGATCAATTTCACTATGCTCTGGCCTGATGAACTCTCTGCAATCCTGCATAGTGAACTTGATGCCTTTGAACAATTTTTCCCCTCCTCTAGGGATTCCTGTTGCTTCTAAAATGCTTTCTGGTGTTACTATGAGGCTTAGCATTCCCACCTTTGAAGTTGTTCTAGTGAAACTTTTATCAAAATATTTAGAATCTTGTAGATGACAACCCTGCAGCCTTTCATATAATTGCAAACAATTTGTTCTTCTGAATACCTCCATGGCAGTTGGGTCTGCATTTAGCAAATTCATGTCCATGGGATCATACTTGTGGCAGTGACCACCTTTGTTGGTTTTCTTCCTTGCATCCATGGTGGTTTTATATCTTCTCAGCCTCGCTTGATTAATGACACCTGCAACCTTTGAAAATGCTAGCAACCTGCTTGGCTTGATGAAGCAGCTCTCCAGAAATAAAATAACATGCAAAGCTAAAGTGAAGAATGACAAAAAGACTAATTGGGTAACCTTTGATGGTTTGAATGACAATTCATGCCTTAATCATGACACATGCATGCTAAAAACGGTAATGATGACCTCAGACATGACCTTTGTAATTTTAAATTAACCCTAACAGACTCGAATGACATCCACCCTAACTCCTCCAATGATTAACTGACACTTTGCATCAAGTTTGACAAGACAGATAGGAAAACAAATTTTTGTAGTGTAGCTAGTTCATTCTCTGACAGTTTTTCTACGAAACTATTAGGCAGTTTTGTAGCAAAAACTTTTGTTTCATAGTGTAAAATGCTATGAAAAGAGGTAAAACTGGCTTAAGTTTCCTTTTTGAAATTAAACTCTTGGGAAATGAAATATAACTGCAAATGATGACTGATGGGACATGGCATGACCTAAATGGAGGTGTATTGAGATAAAATGGAGGTGGTATTGAACTTTAGGATAGGTTAAATATGAAAAAAATGAAATTTTCCTATACCAACTTGATACCTTTGATAAATGAACTTATGACCATGTCAAGTAATTTTTTCACATTTTTCTAAGTGATAGCATGAAACAAGAAACTGAGCAAGAGAAAAAAAATATCACAAAGGATACTATTATTTTTGGAAAAATGTCCTCGGAAAAACCCCAATGTGGGAAAATTGGTGCAACAGACATGAGGGTTTTATTATTAAGCAGCATTTGTATCTGAATACATATTTGAATGTATCTCTAGAAAATTTAGTTATAGATAATATCACCGACAAAGAAAAAATAGTGAGGTTACCTCACTCTGCAAGTCCCGGCAGATCCGGTTCCTGAAATGACAAGCCCCCGACACCCTCTCCACTGCCTTTGCGCAGTAGTTTCATAGGGATAAGTGGGGAGCTCTGAAGGATTGTGTCACCTCCTCTCCTGGATCAATATGCTCTCAGAAAACCCAATTCCAACCCTCCCGGCTCAAAATCTCGATCTCCCAGCAAAATCTCGGACTATAGCTAGAAAAAGTTGTGCTACCTCTATTTGTGTCCTATGTGACCTTGGGTCACCCTCTCTAGGCTCTGTGTTGCTTCCTCTACATCTTTCCCTGCCTCTCTGCTAAATATTCTTGGCCCCGAAGAAGATCCCCCGACCAAAACTACTTATGCCACTCGACTGTGTGAGAATCTATCGATCAAAGTTTTCCTCTTAGCACTGCTCACTTCAGAAAATTTGATCTCTTTATCTCTCGGTGTTTTTTTTCAAATGACCCTCAAGTCTTCTTTATAGTCTTCTCCTTAAGACTTCAACGACCGAGATCAGATTTCCAATAAATGACTAAGATTGCACTTAGACTTGATTTTCTTTTTCTAGAAGTTTCACCCACAATTTAGATTATTACCCATTAATTATTTTAATTTCCTAAGTTTAGACTTAGAGTTTCATTAAAAATAATTAATTTATCAAATAAAACTGTCTGCGTTTGGAATTTTCCAAAACAATTTCTGGGTTATGTGGAATACATGTGTGTAAGTGTTTCCACAAATTTTGAGGCTTATATCACATATGATGCTACCACAAATAAACACTCCCTCTTAGCGAGGAATGTGGTCTAGAAAATATGTGTTTCTACACACTGCTTTGGCTCTGAAGCATCTCCATTTTTGTTGTTGATGTCTGAAATGTTTTCCACCAACCATTGTGATGTTGCTATAACTGTACTACTTTTGACCCTGCCACGATCAACACTACATCTATATTGTAACTCCCTCTAAAAATTTTCATCTGCTGCTAGCACTGCCCCTGCTAACTCTCCACTGCAACTCAATTGTTGAGAGAAGAAAATTGAAAAACTTCCATGAATCCGAACAAGTGTTTAGGATGCATCTCGATGTTGAAACTCTGACTGCTTCTAGTCCTATACTATCCCTCTAAAACACTGCGATGTTGTGGCTCTGCATTGTGCCTTTCTACATGAATACAACTCTTCATTGTGTTTCTTATATTCTAGTGTTTCTAACTATAACATTTGTCGCTCCAACACTCCTCTACACCAACTGAAACTCCTCCATCCTACTATGACTGATCTTGGGAACTCGTAGCAAGGTCATGATCTAAGGGGTGGAAACCTCAAGGATCCTACCCACTGAAGTTCTTACGAACTTACAACTCAATATCAACCCATCTCCCTCCTGGAGATGCGTGGGAACTCATGGCATACTCATCCTCCTCGATCTTTGCTGATGCAACCTTCAGATCGTGCTTCTCGTCCTTGTCCTTTTTATTCAAAGGACACTGGGTAGCATAGTGACCAAGTTCACCACACCAGAACCACTTTATCTTTGAGACGTCCTTCTTCCATCTCCATTGCTCCTGCTTCCCCTTAGATGTGAGGGCTCTATTTTCCTCCTCCTCTTTCGTCTTTAACCCACTGCTATAGTTATCGTCAAGTTTTCACTTGACTAGGTCCCTCCTTATCTCTTCTTACTGAAGAGCAACCCACATCTCTTCCCTGGAAAAAAACATGCCATTCTTCTGTGACTGCGTTAAGGGCCAGCCTTACCATTATGGTAGGATGAGGTGTGGACCCCATGATTGCTAGTTAATCATGGATTTCTTGAAGCTTTGATAGGAAAAGATCAATACGTTCCCCTTTCTCCATCTGCATCATCCTAAGTTTATTCTCCAAGTACGTCTTTTGCTACTTGGAAGAGCCTTCATACAATGCTACCAAGGCTTCCCACATCTGCTTAGCTGTGTCCTTGTCTTCTATGTGGAACACACTATGATTTTTGACTCCATCAAGGAGTAGCCTCCTAGCCTTCGCCATATCATTTGTGTACTTCTTCAGCAGATCTGGATCTATAGGGATAGCTACCATACTCATCATGAAAATCTTGAGATTGTATTCATCTAGAAGGCATGTAATTCTCACCTTCTAGATTACATAGTTGGAGCCTCCCTCCACCCGGTCCTAATCTCTGAGCCCATAAGTTTCCATGGCCGTTAAGAATGTTGAATATTCTTCCTCTTCTTCTGCCTCTATTCTGCCCTAAACTGGCTTATGCACTCCTTTCTATAACTTGTAGATCTTCCACCCAGATTTTTTGCTCAGATAACGAAAAATCGAATTCCCCAGCTAGGAACTCCCCAAGGAAGAAAATTACCTCATTTTGCTTCTTCTTTCTCTTCTAACGACCTTTTGCCCAACAAAAATTCCCCACATAAATAATGCATCCCAACAGCTCTGCGCTGCTCCCTCTATCTCAAAAAAACCTTGATCTGGAAGTCCTACCTCTCTGTCGACTCACTCAGAGAGAGATTTTCCATGAAGCTTCGACCCTTCTAGCCTGGATTGCGCAATCCCTCCAGGGATTTGAACTACTTCCTTCTGCAACTATTCGGCCTCCTACTCAGCATTGGCTCTACTCTTCCTATTCCACTTGCAATGCTCTGATACCATGTTGAAATTCCATGTCCTAGATCTGGAATCCTACTAGAGAAAACTGAATTAACATCACCTACTTGTAAGTTTTATTAACAAGTTATTTGTAGTTTTCTTCTATAAATACTTAAGAAATTACTAAAGAAACCTTCAATTAATTAAATTAACATGTGAAATAAGACACTGAGAAAGAGAAAAAATATCATGTAGGAAACCGTTGTTTTTGGATAAATGTCCCCGGAAAGACCCAATGTGGGAAAATCGATGCAACATATTAGAGGGTTTTATTATTAAGCAGTATTTTTATCTGAATACATCTCTAAATATTTCTTTGGAAAATTTAGTTAAAGAGAATATCACTAACATAGAAAAAATAGTGATATTACCTCACTCTGCAAGTCCCAGCTGATCCGGTAGCTGAAATGACAAGCCCCAAGCACCCTCTATGTAGCCTCTACGTAGTAGTTGCATAGGCTTGCGTGCAAACCTCTAAAGGACTGCATCAGCTCCTCCATTGGATTGATTTGCTCTCAAAAAACTCTATTCTAGCCCTTCCGGCTCAGAATCCTAATCTCCCAGCAAAATATCGAAGTATAGCTCAAAAACGCTATGTTGGATCTGCATGTGGCCTACGTGGCCCTACACCACCCTCTCTGGGCTCTTTTTTGCTTCCTTTGTGTCTTTATTTGCCTCTCTGCTATGTATTCTTGGTCCACGAGAATATCCTTTGGCCAAAACTTCTTATGCCCCTCAATTTTGTGAGAATCTCTCGATCAAAGTTTTCCTCTAAGGACTACTCACTTCAGAAAATTCGATCTCTTTATCTCTCAGTGTGTTTTTCTAAATGACCACCAAGTCTTATTTATAGTCTTCTTGTTGAGACTTTAACGGTCGATATTGGATCTCCAATCAACGACTAAGGTTAAATTTTGACTTGATCTACTTTTTCTAGAAGTTTCACCCACAGTTTAGATTAATACTCATTGATTATTTTAATTTCCTAAGTTTAGGCTTAGGGTCTCATTAAAAATAATTAATTTATCAAATAAAATTGTCTCTGGGTGGAATTTACCAAAATAATTTCTGAGTTATGTGGAATACATGTGTCTAATACTTTCCAAAGTGTTTGAGAATTATAGCACTTCCGATGCTACCAAAAATCGACAGTTTTCCTATGTCCTCTTCCAAAGGAAGCCTCTTTTCCCTCTTGTCATCCATCCCATTTTCTATAGTCATTCTCAACCTTTCCTCCCTAAGTGTCTTGCTTTGCCTCACTTTAAATCATGACGTGATCTCCATCTATAAATAATTCCCTATTAGAGAGTATGTTGTAGATGGGGATCTTAATGTCGTGATGGCCTCAGCAATGCTCAAGCCCGAGCTAGTGCACATGTTTCTTTAGAAAGGTATAAAGCACACAATCACCTAGTGGTGCAATGAGAAATCAAGAAAAATGAATAAGAAGTGATCGATGAATGTGAATATTTTTTTGATTCGAAGGTTTTGGTGTCCATCTCCTATTGGATCCATGATCTGGGCATAAAAATAGGACATTGCATTCAATACGTTCTCACTATTGATCTCCATTAATGTCATAAGGAGATATTAGGAAAAGTATTGTTTAAATGCAATGAGAGTCATTATGAACTCCAGCTATGGATTGAGGAATTACATTTTCTTTATTATATTATGGATGAGCATTTACAATGCATCGAATGCATTCTTATGTGTGACCATGATTCACCTCCCCAGCCAATCATGCTCCTCCATCTCAATGGAATCAAGCATATGGCCATTTTTGTTTCTATTGTAGATGATGTTTAGCTTTTTTGTCCTACTACAACTTAACAGATTAGATATTTTTTCATATATAATCATAGTTTATAAGGCCAAAATTTCCTAGTTTTTTACTTAGTTTTATTAGACATATCTTGTATATATTGTAGTTTTTAATAGTCACATCTTGCTTTTGTTTTGTTTCCATACTGGAAGAACAACGCACTTTGAGACACTTTTATTTTATATGTGATGTAAATATTTCTATAATTAATAATATAAAGTGAGCTTACAAAAGAAAGAAAAAATGTTTCTAAACATTACCATAAATTTCCATCTTTAAAATTTTCCCCTTACTACAGTGAAGGAAGTTCCTTGTCCTACAAACCAAAAGTTTCATACACTAATTTAATACTTGAATTGGCCATGAATTTAAAAATAATTTAATAGTACTATTTTCTAATATAATTAACATAATCTTAATATTAATTTGTGTTATCTTGAGTAGTTGAGCATAATTATTGTTATCCTATCCACATTGGTTGAATCCCCACTAGTGACATGTTGGGATTTGATGCCTTGAAGAATATTGTTGTAATGGATTTGAGCCTAAGCATTCTTAAGTGACTATAATTGTGCTCTGAGAGAGGAATCTTAAAAATACAATATTCTTTCTAAAAATAGTTCATATTTATCCTTAGAACCTCATGTTCATCAAGAGACCCTCGGTGTCATATTTAACTCAAGGATTCATTTTAATGACTCATTCTAGTGGCACAATTTCACCTCCTTTCATGTTAGTTGTCGATGATGGGTCTTTAAAGTGATTATATACAGGTAGTAAAGATAATATTTTTTCTTTCTATTTTTTAAAATGTTTTGAATATGGAAATTTTCTATAAAATAATATGAAATTAATTAAATTGATTAATTTAAATAAAAAAATGTTGAAATCAAACCCAAAAAAATGGATTAAGATAGATCAGCATGCATTGTATTTCATTAGAAAAATGTACATATAAATACATCTCTAGTGCCCATTGGATTTATATTCCAAGTTATTGAGTTGAAATATAGAGGTGGATAGAAACAAATGGTTGTGTGTGCTCTATAAAATGGTGGTTTAAGGAAGACCACAGATCAAATGAGGGTAGAAGAAGTCGAAGTCGTCTACCATTGATGGTTTATGGCTAGCCATCAACACCAAAACTTGGCTTGAATATCCTTAAAAAATTCCAAATCTAATTAGAAGTTGATGTCTTCTACAAAATGGAAGTGTTCCTTGATGATGGTTTAAGGATTACCAAAATATAGTGAAATGGGTAGAAAAAGATGAATTATTCTAGTAGTGATGGTTTAAGGTTGGCCACCAACCAAATCGTGCTCATGGAACATGATTCTATCTCTAGATATAACTATGATTCTAGCTCTAGTTGTTGACTCTAGTTTAAGTAGTAGCTCAATCCTGTCTGGTATGACCTCAAAAGTAGTACTTGAATATCAATTCCCCCATTATTAGATACAAGGTGAGAAGATAAAAAATATCTCCACTGCAATATGTGTCAATATTCAACAATGAACTCTATGGTATGACCTACCTATCTTCTTGGCTATTTAAGACCATTTCCAATGAGTGATCCATCCAAGGTGAATATTTTCTCTTGTAGGGGCCTCATGTTTAGAACATTTTCATGAATGATGAGTATGTTTTCCATAATGATTACAAGTGTGAATATCAAAACATTGATCTCTCACATGGCCAAATTGATCACAATGTTGGAATTTGATAATGTAATGTGAAGTGTCGAACACGTGAAGATAAAATTTCCTGAAGAAACCCAACACTTTGAAATCGAATCAATTTAGAGTATTTTGGAATGTGAAAGGTCATCTCATTTTAATATCCAAGATTATTTCTATTCTTGTTGAAGATATTTTCCCAAGGTTTTATGATCGGTTTGGCATATGAAAGTTAAATTTCTACATCTTCATGTGAATATGCTCTTGAAATTGCATCATCTATATGATCATATGTTGGTTATTAATGAAAATCAATATCAACTAGGGAATTATTCTGGACAAGGACTAGTTCAAAATGATTATTACTCTATTTTAGTTCATCTTTCTATAGTTGTGACTCAAGAAAACAAAACTTGATTTTGTAAGGTAAAAAATTTAATATTTCACATGGCCAAATTGATTACAATGTTGCCATTTGATAATGTAAAGTGGATGTGGAACATGTGAAGATAAAATTTCCTAAAGAAACCCAACATTTCGAAAATGGATCAGTTTAGAGTATTTTGGAATGTGAAAGGTCACTTCCTTTTCATCTCCAAGATTAGTTCTATGCTTATTGCCAAATAACTATTCCTAAGGTTTGATGATGGGTTTGGAAAGTGCAACTTATATTTCTAAATCTTCATGTGAATATGCCCTTGAAGTGGCATCATCGATCTGTTCATATGTTGGTTACTAAAGAGAATCAATCTCAAACATGGATTTTTTATGAACAAGGACTAGTTCCAAATGATTATTCCTCTATTTTAGTTCATTTTGTTGTAGTTGTGACTCAATCTAAAGAAACTTGATTTTGTCATGTGCATTTTGTAAATAGGTTAGAATATCTATGAGAGTGGGTTTGCTATTTTTTACAACATCATCAATAGTAGAGAGTATTACAGTATTCAATAATTCTAATGTTCTATCGATTTGACTCGTTTTGTGACTGATTCAATGTTATTCTTAGAATTCAATGCACTATATTTTTACTGCGAGAAATTTTAAAATATTGTAATGTCATATTTTGTATGACAACACTCCCCCCATTCAAATGGTGCATATGTCAAACAATTTGTTAAGAGTTCAACCTCAACAATTGATAAAAGGATTGGATGTAGGTATTTTTGTTAGTTTAAATGCACTAAGAAAAGGTTCCACAAATCTACCAAGAGGGTGAAATAATGACAAAGTTCAACATTATATCTATCAATTGTTATGTATCTTGCTATACAATGAATCCTATAGGCAACAATACTCCAACCCTCAAATCATTGTATTTCTTAGGCTTTAGTCTCATTTTGTATTTTGAGCTAGAAAACAAAAGGGCTTGGAAAATTTAACCCTTTAATGTTGTTGTAACAATCTTGGTGGGTTGGTTGCAAGAGTCAAAGATAATCTCTCAAACTTTGTGACAATTTCTTCTAATTCGGGTGGAACCTCTTCAAGGTTTTTATTTTCTATATCGGTCATCAACCTTCAAATTTACTTACACAAAACCCAAAATGTATTAAGGCTAGTTCATAACTATATCATGAATTTCAGAACTATAACTATTCAACTATACGAAAGCATAGAAATATTACTTTTAAAACTTTAAATTCAACAGGAAATTAACTGGAATTTATTAAAATATCGTATCCATTTGACATGTTAATCCATATGCATATTTTGATGTGATCATCGTTGGATCTCTAAATTTCCCATGGAACTCAAGGACCATTAATCTGAAACTATAAAATTTTCGCATCCATACTGGAGTTTAACCTCTACGCATCTTTCTATGTGAACATTGTTGGATCGATGATCGTGATGCAAAAACTGTCAGATCTGTTGAGTGCTAGGCAGACAACTCAAACCATAAAATATAATTTATAAGATATCGCATCCATAAAAATGATTAACTAACACACATCTTGTTGTGCGATATCCATCGATCTTGTCTGTGCCTTGATGGAACAGTTCTCCGGCTTCTGAGACTTTGATTAATACATTTCAGGTCTAGATTGAATATCAAATCCCTGCAATGCGATTATTTCATATCGAAGATCAATGAGTTTGGTTTCCTTTGAACTCTTTACACCTCCAGTTATTCCCTTTCTTCAAATTTTCCAGATTCGACACTTTCAAAAAAACTACGCCTTATTTGCATCAACAACAGATATCCCTTGAATTAAACAATACAAGATACCCATTCCAATTCACGATGAACACAGAATTTGAATGAAGACGCACACACAAAATCAATCAAATAAAATTGATCTGAAATTAACAATTCAAATGTATTTCGTATGAAAGTTAAATACTTTAGAATTTGGCAATTATGCATAGCTACAGAGGAAAATCGAATTTTATTCTATTCCATTTCTAATTCTATCAAATCCTCCTCTCCTCGATTACATTTCAACTTAAAAATATATAATTTTCACACAATCCTTTCAATCCGATTATTTTGAATCGGATTTGCCCAATCTTGGATAAAAATCCTATTACATGATATTTTCCCGAAAATTCTCAACTAAAAATAAATATATCGAATTCAAAACAACTCAAATCCCCTAAATACAAGTGAAATCTTATCTACTAAAACTATAATTTCCAGCTAAAGGAACCCACTCCTTTTCTTGTAATTCTTTTTTTTATTTTTGGAATAAAATGAAGTATTTTTTCCTCTAGCCTCATGCTCCTGCATCAGGCTCCTGAGGACAAAATTCTTCATGGGCTCCTGTCGATGAGCTCCTCCACAAAACTGCCCAATTTTTGTAGCATGGTATCTGTCATCCAAGTAGCTTCTGTAATTGGTTGATCTTTCCACTTGATCAGATACTCAAAGTATTCCCGTCCTCTTATCTTCTTAGACAAAATTTTGTCTAAAATTTTCTCTGGCTGCAATATTTTTTCTGTTGGTAACTGTTTCAACCAGTCAATCTCTTCTTTGCCTTCAGCTGTATCACCTGTGTCTCCATCCTCATACCTATACAAATCAGAAACATTGAAAATTGGAGATATTCCAATGTCAGGGGGTAATTTAATTTCATATGCATTTGCAAAAAAAATTCTCAATACTCTGCATGGTCCAATTTTCTTAAATTTCAACTTGTTGTATGCCCTTTTTGGAAATATTTCCGTCCTTAGGTGTGCTAGAACCAATTCTGCAACCTCAAAATTAACTTCTCTTTTCTTCAAATTTGCTATGCTTTTGTAGTTGATGTTGTTGTTCTTTAACTGTTGTTTTACCTGTTCATATATTGCTCGAATTTCTGAAGTAAACTCTTCTCCATCAGCACGTCTCATCTCAGCTTTTCCCAAAATTCTTAGTTGATACAGTCCTCTTGGGTGCATTCCATAAACTATATGGAATGGAATCTGCCCTGTACACTGATTAAGAGAGTCATTATAAGCATATTCAGCCTGTGCAAAAATATGATCCCATTGTTTAGGATGTTCACTTGTAAGACTTCTCAAAAGATTACCCAAGCTTACGTTCACCACCTCAGTCTGTCCATCAGTCTGAGGGTGATAAGCTGAACTGAAACTCAAGTTAGTACCAAGATTTTTCCACAATGTCCTCCAAAAATGACTAACAAATCTGGTGTCCCTATCAGATACAATGCTTTTAGGTAACCCATGCAACCTTACAATCTCTTTGAAAAATATATTAGCAACATGAGTAGCATCACTGGTTTTATAACATGGAATAAAATGTGCCATTTTAGAAAATCTGTCAACTACAACATAAATTGCATCATTCCCTCTCTATGTTTTTGGTAAACCCAAAACAAAATCCATACCTACCATATCCCAAGGTCTATCTGGAATAGGAAATGGAACATACAAACCTGTGTTCTGACTTCTTCCTTTTGCATACTGACAAACTTTACAAATTCACACATACTTCTCCACTTCAGATCTCATATTTGGCCAAAAATAAAAATGACTCAGTTGTTTATCAGTCTTGTCTACACCAAAATTTCCACCAAGTCCACCACTATGTTTTTCGTTAATTAAATTTTCTCTCATAGAACAATTTGGTATGCACAGCTGATTCATTTTAAACATCAAACCTTCTTGTAAGAAAAAATTCAGCCACTTCTATCCAACAAAATAGGATTACTGCATGCTTCAAATTCCTCTTTAAAATCCAAATATATTTTATACAATTCTTTAAGTAAATCAAAACCCAACACTTGAATTTGACTTTCTTGAATTAAAATGCTTTTTCTACTTAAGGCATCTACTACTTTTTTTGCTTGGCCAGTTATATGTTTCAATACAAAATTGAAACTTTGAAGATACTCTACCCATTTTGCATGTTTTTGATTTAGTTTTGGCTGCTGCATAATATACTGCAATGCATGATTATCTGAATAAAGCACTAACTCTTTATACATCAAGTAACGTCTCCACTTCTTTAATGACTGAACAACTGCATAAAATTCTTTGTCATAAGAATAATATTTCCTTCTCGTCTCAATCATTTTTTCACTGAAATAAGCTACAGGTCTGTCTTCTTGACTTAACACAGCTTCAATAGCTTCTCCACTGGCATCACATTTCACTTGAAAAGGTTTGTTAAAATCAAGCAAAACTAAGATGGGCTTTTCTATTATCTTTTGTTTCAACAACTAAAAAATAATTTCTGCTTCATCAATCCATCTAAATTGTGGCTTCTCCTTTTTTATGGTTCAATAATAGGAGCATTGAACTTACTAAAATTTCTTACGAATTTTCTGTAAAAACTAGCAAGATCATGGAAGCTTCTTACCTCAAAAACACTCTTAGGTGAAGGCCATTCCATGATTGCCTTAATCTTCTATGGATCCATCTTCAATCCATCTGTGGAAACAACAAAGCCTAAATATATCAACTCTTCTTTCATGAATGAACATTTTTTTAAATTTACCAGCAATTTTTCCTGATGCAACTTCCTTAAGACATAATTCAGATGTCTCATGTGTTCTTCTTTAGATTTGTTGTAAATTAATATATCATACAGATATACTATTACAAATTTACCAATAAATTCTGTCAGTACTTCATTCATAAGCCTCATAAATGTACTAGGATCATTTGATAATCCAAACGGAACTACCATCCATTCATACAATCCTTCATTTGTTTTAAAGGTTGTCTTCCATTCATCTCCTTCCCTTATCTTGATTTGATGATAGCCACTCTTTAAATATAGTTTTGTAAAATATCTTGCCCCACTTAAAAAATCCATCAAATCTTCAATTCTAGGTAAAGTAAATCTATACATGATTGTTATTTTGTTGATTGCTCTTGAATTAGTGCACATTCTCCAGCCTCCATCTTTTTTCGGACTCAACACTATTGGCATTTCACAATGACTCCAACTCTCTCTGATTAGTTCTTTATCTAATAGTTCCTGCACCTGCTTTATGATTTCTTCATATTCTATGGGATTCATCTTGTATGTTGTTTTATTTGGAAAATTTTCTCCTGGAATCAAATCTATATGATGAGTGATCTTTCTAATAGGTGGTAATTCATCCGAAAAATCATCTACAATGATATCACAATAATTTTCCAGCATCTCTTGAATTTCAATTGGTAAATCAGAAATTTTAGTGGAAGTAATTACTAACTTGGGTTTGCAAATTAATGAAAATTTTATCTCATCATCTTCAATCTATTGCAGATATTCTTTTCCGCTCAGTAAAAAAGCTTTCAGATCAGGTTTTATTTTTGATGCATCTTCTTCTTCTATCGGCAACAATGTATGAATGACACTGTCTTTACAAAACTTGTATGTTTTCTTTTTCCCATCATGCATAGCTCCTCTATCATACTGCCAAGGTCTACCCAGCAATATGTGACATACGTCCATAGGCATCACATCACACATAATTTTTTCTTTGTAGGTGCCCAATTGGAATTCCACTTCATTGTTCATTGGATGT
The DNA here is from genome assembly GCA_034641835.2 of Pinus albicaulis. Lineage (NCBI taxonomy): Eukaryota > Viridiplantae > Streptophyta > Pinopsida > Pinales > Pinaceae > Pinus > Pinus albicaulis. The sequence goes on along the minus strand of CM076573.1, from coordinate 709,137,886 downwards.
TTCTTTGTCTTCAATTTCAATTTCTCCACCACTTCTGTAGAGACCAAATTATCAGCATTGCCACTATCAATTACCATTTGACAACATTTACCTTGAACCTTTCATACACTTCTAAACAAAAATTTTCTCTATGCTAGTTCAACAACTTCCTTTTCTATTTTTAACAAAGATTATCCTTTCTCTGGTACATTCTCTACTTCTAGCACTTTTGCTGCTTCCTCTTCATTCTGAGCAACAACTACATTTCTATGATTTGACCCCACATTCTCTGGACATTCATAAGCTCTGTGTCCCATCTTATTACATCTATAACATCTGATTTCTCTTCCTCTTCCTCTGCCTCATCTTCCTCTGGAAAAACTCCTTCTTCCACTTGCATCACCTTCTATGGGTGTATGCTGATTTGAGCTGCTGCTAGCTCCTTCTCTTGGTGTTGTAGATCTTCCTCTACCACCTTGACTTCCTTTTCCTCAGAAAGTACTTCTACTTCTGGAAGATTGTTTCCTTATAATTTTTTCTTCAGCCTTCAAGGCCATCTAATAAGCCTCTTCCACTTTTTTAGGATACAACAGACTTATCTCATCTTGGATCTCCATCCTGAGGCCATTTATGTATCTTACAATCCTCTCTGTTATATCTTGAATTTGTCCTACTCTTATGCTTACTTTGTAAAATTCCACTGTATATCCTTTGACTATTATTGATCTCTGTCTCAGGTTCTGCATTTGTCTAAATAATGAAATTTGATAATCACTTGGCAAAAACTTACCTCTCAATTTTGCCACCATCCTGTTCCAATTTTTTATTGGGTGCTTACCAAGTCTCCTTCTTTTTGTCTGCACTCCATCCCACCAAAGCACTGCATGTCCTTTCAATTTTGTGACAACAAATTTCACTCTTTTTCCTTCATCCATTTCTTCATAATCAAAGAACTTATCCATGTCATTAACCCAATCTATCAACTCCTCTAGGTTTAAGCCTCCTGTAAAAACTGAAACTTCAAGTCTGGGTTTAGATGTGGATTCCAACACTAATTTAAAAAATCTCATTTCAGGAGTAACTTCTGCAAGTTATCCTTCTTTGGCAGATTCAACTTTAGGCTCACTAACATCTCTAGCATCTGCATCTCTTTGATTTCCCATTTCCATTGCTTCTAATCTAGCTTGCATCTGTTGCATAACTTCCATCACTTCAGCATTTACAATTGGTCTTCCTCTTCTTCGACCAACACCACCTCCTCTTCCAACTCTATAAGCCATGTTGGATTTCTTTTCCTGATCTTTGAGATCTTTCTCAGTGCCTAAATGCTTCTCTGATACCACTAATGGTGGGCTGGTTGCAGGAGTCAAATATAAACTCTCAAACTTTGTGACAATTTATTCTAATTCAGGTGGAACCTCTTCAAGGTTTTTCTTTTCTATATCGGTCATCAACCTTCAAATTTACTTACACAAAACCCAAAATGTATTAAGGCCGGCTCATAACTATATCATGAATTTCAAAACCATAACTATTCAACTATACGGAAGCATAGAAATCTTAGTTTTATAACTTTAAAGTCAATAGGAAATTAACTGGAATTTATAAAAATATCGTATCCATTTGACATGTTAATCTATATGCATCTTTTGATGCGATCATCGTTGGATCTCTAAATTTCCCACGGAACTCAAGGACCATTAATCTGAAACTATAAACTTTTCGCGTCCATTTTAAAGTTTAACCTCTACGCAGCTTTCTATGCGAATGTTGTTGGATCAATGATCGTGATGCGAAAACTGTCAGATCTGTTGAGTGCTGGGTGGACAGCTCAAAATATAAAATCTAATTTATAAAATATCGCATCCATAAAAAGGATTAACTAACACACAGCTTGTTGTGCGATATCCATCGATCTTGTCTGTTGCCTTGATCGAACGGATCTTCGGCTTCTGAGACTTTGATTAATATATTTCAGGTCTGGATTGAATATCAAATCCCTGTAATGCAATTATTTCAGATCGAAGATCAATAAGTTCGGTTTCCTTTGAACTCTTTACGCCTCTAGTTATTCCCTTTCTTCAAATTTATCAGATTCGACACTCTTTCAAAAAAACTACGGCTTATTTGCATCAACAACGGATATCCCTTTAATTAAAAAATACAAACTACCAATTCCACTTCATGGTGAATGCAAAATTTGAATGAAGACGCACACACAATTCAGATGTATTTCGTATGAAAGTTAAATCCATCATAATTTGGAAATTATGCACAGCTACAGAGGAAAATCAAATTTTATTCTATTCCATTCCTAATTCTATCAAATCCTTCTCTCCTCAATTACATTGCAACTTACAAATATATAATGTTCACACAGTCCTTTCAATCTGATTCTTTTGAATCGGATTTGCCCAATCTTGGATAAAAATTCCATTACATGATATTTGCCCTAAAATTCTCAACTAAAACTAAATACATTGAATTCAAAATAGCTCAAATCCCCTAAATACTAGTCAAATCTTATCTACTAAAACTTAATTGCCAACGAAAGGAACCCACTCTTTTACTTGTAAAACTTTTTTATACTTTTGGAATAAAATGAAATCTTTTTTCCTTCTAGCCTCATGCTCCTGCATCAAATCTTGTTTTAAAATTTTTAGAATACAACATCGTAGCCATGTCCAAAAAGTGAATACACTATCAAGCACGATATTTGAATAAAGATATGTTCACGAATATTCTTGGATAACTTGAAAAAGAATTTAGGTAAAAAAATAGGCTTTTTTAAGGTTTAGGTCTTTGTTTTTTTAGCCACAGTGAATTAGTAATTTATTGAATTAATCTAAGAAAGGCCAAAATTTAAAACAAAATTAGATTCATAGAAGTAGAATAAATAAATCATTTACTCGTAATAATTAATATTATTTGTAAAATAAAACATTTTGGAGAAGAGAGAATATTCATACCTTCACAATTTCAGCGCCTAAATTAACACACAACCAAAAAAAATTTCCTCGACGTCGATTGCAATACACTTCCCAATTTATCGACTATTGAAACAAACAATTGACTTTGCTACGACCTTCAATATCGATACCAATCACAAAATTCCAGTTGCCAGTAATGCATCACACGTCATAACCCATATCAGGGAGTGCAATATGAAAGGCTCAGCCATGTGCTACCACAGAGTTCATTAAAACTATCACATGGACGAACAAAACCCTAGCCTAGTTAGTAATGGATACCTTCTTGAAGTTTTATCATATCCCTTTGAGCTAGGGTCGAGCAACATATGAATGCAAATGTCTAAACTCAGACATGCGTCGAGTAATTTCTGAACACAAGATTGAGAAAAGCTATAGAGGAAATGGGTACGAGAGGACATCGATGAGAATAGGATATGAGGTCATAGGCGAAGGTCGAAGAGGCTCCAATTACAAGAATGAGCACAAGAAAAAACAGAGAGCCAACCATGAGGTGAGTCACCTAGATATGTTTTGCATCCAAACTTTGAAGCGCTAAAGAGTTCCTTGTATACTGCAGATGCTAGCCTTGAGTAACTCAAAATCCTCTAAGAATGGATGTGAAGTAGACAACTGCAGAATCGATGGTGGATATTTTAAGATCTTAATCATCATCAGAAGAATCCCAAAAAATATGTCCTCTACAAGCTCTGGCTACTGGATAAATTTGGCAATGGTCATTGCACCTCGATAATCCAAGCGAAAGTGATATGAGTTGGTGTTCCGGATAGGAGAGAGAAAGAATATTTACTAGGGTATATATTTACTAGGGTTTCTCAGGCACTGATAGAGAAACAACTATGGAGCAGAGAATTTGAAAAAAATATGGTCTAGTGGAGCAGAAAATGTGACAAAAGGACAGATCTATGGAGTAGAAGGCAAAATGAGCATGCCAACAAAAAGCCCTAGAGAAAATAAAGTGGCATGAATGAGGAAAAGGGAAGGCCAGGGAAGGAATGTCGGATCTAACAAGCAGATGTATGTGCCAGAAATCCATGGCTGTGATACAGAGATTGGAATCAAGCACAAAAACATGGACCTAGATACATAACTGTGCATTGCATTTATTAGACAAATGTATATATAAACATATTTTTGGTGATTCTTATATTCATATTTCCACTTTTTTGGACTCTTAGTAATGGTCATTGGTGTTTACCTGAGGCATTTCGCTTCTTCCTAAATGAAGAAAGCAAATTTACATAACCTAAATTATATTTCGGACGAAAAAATAACTTTAAATGCTTTTAATATTAGAAATATATATTATGCTGAAATAATTATAATTCAAATATAGAAAATTAAAGCATGTATACTTATTTTTGGTAAGGTGGAACCAAATTATATTAATATTAAAAAGAAAATTATATCACTATTTTCCAGCCACTGATACAATTTATATTAATATTAAAAAGAGAATTATATTATCATTTTTTAGTCACTAATAGAAATATGAGCCCTATATGGCCAACAAAGACAATTGAATCACAAAACAGTAAAGACAAGTGTCACAACACATATCATGAGACAACTAATGGAGAAGATAGAGCATTGGTGTAATAGTGAAAACAGAGTAGAACAAACAAATACAACAACATATCACATGGGCCACTTAGCGAATGCAGCAGAGTATGAGAGCTAAATGGAAAGGGCACATAGTCATAATGAAACCATGTAAGAGAGAAAGAAAATTTCCAGTGCCTGATGGAGGAGCATCCAGATTTAGCCAACAACGTGATTTTGTGTTCACATGTTGTGGCTAACAAGAGGTGGAGAAACATTGATTATTAATATTTTATTTAGTTTTAATTGTGAGAAGTTAGTTTGTTTTTATTTCCTAACTTAAGTAGGAATAAAATAGCAATTGGTTCTCCCTACAAGGAAATTAAGCCAAGTAGGTTAGAGCATTTAGATAGGATATAAATTGTTTGTTAGAGTGGTTAAGAAGAAAGCTAATAAAAGAAAAAGTGAATTGCTTCATATATATATATATATATATATATATATATATAAGCATGAATAGGTGTGAGAGAAAAAAGTGTGGAATGGGTGCAATAGAAGAGTGAGAGAGGAGTGAATAAAGAGCTAAAGAAATGTAAAATTAAGCCATTAAAGGGCTTGAATCTGTATATTTGCATTGATTTAATTCCAAGTGTGTTGTGTTTTAATTCGGCTATCTGTGTTTAAACTGTCATTCTTTTATTTCTCTATTAAGTTTGGATATTGCATTAGACACAATGGGGTTCACTGCAAAAGGTTTATGCAAATTTATTTGATACGAGCCAATATTTGCAGTTGTGCATCGGCCATCGCACAACACATCCAGAGAAGGGTTGATTGGCGGAATGAACAAGCAAATACAAGTGTTAATTGTTCGATCTAATGAGACCAATGACGGAGATCAAATCGCATCTGGAGCGATTTCGAAAATCACAGATTTTAGATTTTGGTATTAAGGCATCACAACGGTAAGTTGTTTTTGTTGCGATGTGATGTGATCAAAGATTACATGGAATAGGGAGTACCCATTAGGGTAAACATTAAAATGTGCGAAGAGCGAAATCAGGAAATCACAAACTCGCAAAGATTCTTAAATTAAGAAAAGTACGAAACTGCGGGGAGGTAAATTGTATTTGTTGCGAAGTGCGATCATTTGTGATTGGTTGCCACTGTTGTGGGCCCATAAACCACAGGTCCGCGTTTGTATTCTAATATTTGCATATTTTCTGCATCATTTGGTATCAGAGCAGACGTTGAGTTCTGTTCTCAAATATTGTAGTAAATATGCCACCCTTGAGAGGAGTCGACATAAGTCGGGGAAGACCGGAAGCTAATGCAGTTTTGCTAGAAGAGATTCAACATCTTCGTACAAGAATGGAGATAGTAGAGACTGCTAAGAGGAGATCACCTGATGAAGGAGAGGTCAGCACAGCAGAGGAAACTTCTGAGGAAGAAGAAGCGTTAGAAGACGAGGCAGCTAAAGTTTTCAAGATATTAGCAAAGGTTAGTGGGAAACCGAGAATGGAGATTCCTTCATATGAGGGGAACCTTAATGCGGAGGAGCTGATGGATTGGATCAGTTTAATGGATAAGTATTTCTACTTGGAAGAGGTCAAAGATAAGAATAAGGTAAAGTATGCAGCTACCAAGTTAAAGGGCCATGCATCTATCTGGTGGGATGAACTACAAACATCCAGGGTTAGAAAGGGAAAGCCTAAGATCAAGCAATGGGATAAAATGATAATAAAGTTGAAGAATAATTTTATTCCAAAGGACTATAGATTGAATATTTTCAAACAGTTACAAAATTTGAGGCAGAAAGGAATGATTGTCAAGGAATATATTGAGGAGTTTTACAAGCTCAGAATTAGAGCAGGACATGTTGAAGATGATATGGAGAAAGTAGCCAGATACATCAATGGTTTAAGGTATGGAATACATGATGAAATCAGTTTGTTGAATATGAAGACAATTGAGGATGCCTACTAAGAAGCTTTGAAAGAAAAGGAGAAAATGTCGAGGAAACATAGTCAGAGGAATAGAGGTAAAAGTCAAGCAAGAGGAAAAGGAAATTTTAGATTAAGATTTCAGCACTCTCAGAATAAAGCAAGAGGTTCGAGTAGTAGACTGCAACAGAGAGGCGACTTTGGTAGAGGGAGATTTGCACCCAGAGGTAGAGGCCGAGGAAGATAAATTTGGTGTTACACATGTGGATAATGGGGACACGGATCATGGGATTGTCATCATAAAAAAATAGCAAATTAGCAGAATGTGAATGTAGTTGAAGCAAAGGAAGAAAATCCTCAGGTCACGGGAAAAGAAGATTCACCTAATGCGGGAGAGTCTTTATTGCTCAAAAGAGTATTTATTAAGGTAGAGAGGGAAGCAAATGATCCAGTGAAAAGGAAGAGTCTATTTAGGACTATATGCAAGTGTAAAGAAAAGTGTTGCAAAGTTGTTATTGACAGTGGAAGCACTGATAATCTTCTTTCCACAGAGATGGTTGAGAAATTAGGGTTGATTAAGATAGCACACCCTACTCCTTATAGAGTGTCATGGCTACAGAAGGGACATCATATTTTGGTGATAGAACAATGCAAAGTAAAAATACAGATCGGTACATATAAGGATGTCATATTGTGTGATGTGATGCCAATGGACGTATGCCATGTATTGCTGTGAAGGCCTTGGAAATTTGACAGAAAAGTCATTCATGATGGAAAAAGTAATACCTACACCACAGAGAAGGATGGAAAGAAGCACACATTGCTACCTTTGAAGGATGAAGCAGACATAGGAGCAGCTGGTAATAATGTTATGTTGATTAGTGGAAAGGAATTGCTACAAGAAGTCAAGAAGGAGAAAGAAATGCATTTTTATGTTGTGGGTAAACCCAAGGTAATTTTGACTTCTACTAATTTAGACAATCTACCTGTAGAGATTAAAAATTTGTTAGATGATTATACTGATATATTTGTTGATGAATTACCAATTAAATTTCCACCAATTAGAAGTATCAGTCATCACATAGATTTAATACCTGGTGCAAGTTTACCAAACAAATAAGCTTACAAAATTACCCCTCGAGAGAATAAATAAGCTGGAAGACATGTACAAGAGATGTTATTTAAAGGACTGATCAAAGAAATTCTTAGTCCATGTGCAGTACCAGTTGTGCTTAGGCCAAAGAAAGGAGGTGAGTGGCGCATGTGTACTGATTCCAGTGCCATAAACAAGATCACTATTAGGTATATATTTCCATTGCCAGGTATAGATAATTTTATGGATTGTTTAAGTGGGTCAAAGTATTTTACTAAAATAGATCTGAAGAGTGGATAACATCAAATAAGTATTAGAGAAGGAGATGAATGGAAGACTGCATTTAAGACCAACAATGGATTGTATGAGTGGTTAGTGATGCCTTTTGGGCTCACTAATGCACCAAGCAAATTTATGAGACTAACGAATGGGGTCATGAAAGAGTATGTAGTTAAATTTTTGATAGTCTATCTTGATGACAATCTGATTTTCCGTCAGAGTAAGGAGGAGAATTTGGAGCATGTCAAGCTGATGTTAAGTACTTTAAAAAAGGATAAGTTGCTCATAAATTTGAAGAAGTGTAGTTTCATGAAGAAGGAGCTCATTTACTTGGGATTTATAGTCTTATAAGAAGGCTTGAAGATGGACCCAGAAAATATCTAGGTAATACTGGATTAGCCAACTCTGAGAAGTATATTTGAGGTAAGGAGTTTTCATGGTCTTGCAAGTTTTTTACAGAAAGTTTATAAGAGGTTTTAGTCAGAACTGTGCATCAATAATTGAAACAATAAAGGAGAGAAACCAACCATTTAAGTGGACAAAAGCAGCGGATCAGAATTTCAATTTTTTGAAAAAGAATATCACTGAAAGACTTGTTTTGGCCTTGCCAAATTTTGATAAAATATTCCAAGTTGAGACTGATGCTAGTGGGATAGCAATTGGAGTTGTCTTGAGTCAAGAACAAAGAATGATATCTTATTTCAGTGAAAATTTAAATGAGGCAAAAAGGAAGTATTCATCCTATGATAAGGAGTTCTATGCTATTGTAAAGGCTTTGAATAAATGGAGGCATTATTTGTTGCTCAAAAAATTTGTGTTGTATTCAGATAACCATGCACTACAGTTCATAAATAATCAGCCAAAGTTGAACCAAAAGCATGCTAAGTGGGTAGAGCTTTTACATATTTTTACCTTTGTAATCAAACATACAAGTGGTAAGTCAAATAAAGTTGCTGATGCTTTCAGTAGAGTAAATCTGGTTATGCAGGAACTAAAGATTGGTATTTTTGGGTTTGAAGAAATGACTGACATGTATGAGGAAGACACATATTTCAAATAAATATATGTAGTTTTTAAGAATCTAGTAATTCATAATAGAAGCCAGTGGTTGGACTACTTGATTTAAGGAGGATTGTTGTTTAAGAATAATAAACTGTGTATACCTAAGTGCTCCATGAGGGAAAATATGATTAAGGAAAAACATATAGGAGGACTCTCTAGACACTTTGGAAAGGATAAAACAGTTGCTCAAGTAAGTGCTTTTTATTATTGGCAAAAAATGCAAACTGATATCAAAAATTTTGTTGAGAAGTGCAGGATTTGTGAACATGCCAAAGGAAGAAGCCAAAACACTGGGCTATATCAACCATTGCCAATACCCAATAGACCTTGGGATGCTATCATCATGGATTTTGTTTTAGGCTTACCGAAGACTCAAAGAGGACATGATTCTATCTATGTTGTCATAGATAGGTTTTCTAAAATGGCTCATTTTATTGCTTGTAAGAAAACTAGTGATGCAACTCACATTGCTAATTTGTTTTTCTCTAAAGTTATAAAATTACATGGATTTCCTATGAGCATTGTTTCAGACAGGGATACAAAGTTCATAGGACACTTCTGGGGGACTCTATGGAAAAATCTAGGTACGAACCTCAGTTTGAGTTCAGCCTATCATCCTCAGACGGATGGACAAACTGAAGTGGTGAACATGAGCCTTGAAAATATATTAAGGAGTTTGGTTTGCAAAAATCCAAAGAGATGGGACTTAGCACTTTCTCAAGCTGAATTTGCCTATAATTATACTCCTAATCGGAGTACTGGAATGAGTCCATTTCGGATTGTTTTTGGGATGCATCCAAGAGGGGTGTATCAACTTAGATATTTGAGCAAACAAAAGACAAGGAGTGAAAAAGCTGAAGAATTTGAAGAACAAATACAGAACTTGTAGGAAGATGTCAAGCAGAGCTTAGAAAAAACACCCAAGAGTATAAACAAAGAGATGATATGAAGAGGACTGAAAGGGAGTTTCAAGTAGATGATTTAGTCATGGTTTATCTAAGGAAGGAAAGGTTTCCAGTTGGGACTTATCACAAACTGAAAATGAAAAAGATAGGGCCATGTAGAATTTTGAGGAAGTTTTCCTCAAAAGCTTATGAGATTGAGTTGCCAGGAATTGGGATATCACACATCTTTAATGTTATAGATTTGTACCCAAAAAAAGGAACAAAGGAGGAACTACAAGAATAATTTACAGAATAAGCGGACCAGACTTTGAATTGGATGGAACAGATGCTAAAGACATCAAAGAAAGAAGTGGAAGCCATTATGGATAGAAGAGCATCAAAGAAGACTAGAGGACAGACCTATTATCAGTATCTAGTCAAATGGAAAGGACACCCAGTGGAAGATGCCAGTTGGATGACAACAACAAAGTTACAGAAGTTTAATGCAGATCCTGAAACATTGATGGATCAATATTCTCTTCCCCAGGAGTCTGATGCAGGAGCATCCAGATTTAGCCAGCAATGTGATTGTGTGTTCACATTTTGTGGCTAACAAGAGGTGGAGAAACATTCATTATTAATATTTTATTTAGTTTTAATTGTGATAAGTTAGTCTGTTTTGATTTCCTAAGTGAAGTAGGAATAAAATAGCAATTGTTTCTCCCTGCGAGGAAATTAGGCCAAGTAGGTTAGAGAATTTAGATAGGATAGAAATTGTTTGTTAGAGTGGTTCATAAGAAAGCTAATAAAAAACAAAGTGAACTACTTCAGATATATATATATATATATATATATATATATATATATATAAGCACGAATAGGTGTGAGAGGAAAAAGTGTGGAATAGATGTGAGAGAAGAGTGAGAGAGAAGTGAATAGAGAGCTAAAGAAATGTAAAATTAAGCTATTAAAGGTCTCGACTATGTGTATTTGCATTGATTTAATTCCAAGTGTTTTGTGTTTTAATTCGGATTTCTGTGTTTAAATTTCCATTCTTTTATTTCTCTATTAAGTTTGGATATCGCATTAGACACAATGGGGTTCTCTGCAAAAGGTTCATGTGAATTTATTTGATACGAGTCAAGCTTTGAAGTTGTGCATCAGCCACCGCACAACACAATGAGAGAAGGGTTGATGAGTGGAACGAACAAGCAAAGAAAAGTGTGAACCATCTGATCCAACGAGACCAATGGCGAAGATCAAATCGCACCTGGATCGATTTCACAAATCACAGATTTTAGAGTTTAGTATTAAGACATCGCAATGGTAAGTTGTTTTTGTTGAAAAGTGATTTTATATTTCATGGAATAGGGATTACCAATTGGGGTAAACATTAAAATGTGCGAAGTGCGAAATCGCAAAACCGCAAAGATTGTTAAATTAAGAAAAGTGCGAAATTGCAGGGAGGTACCTTGTATTTTTTGCGAAGTGCGATAGTTTTTGATTGGTTTCCACTATTGTGGGCCCATAAACCACAGGTCCATGTTTTTATTCTAATATTTTCAGCTTGTCTGCATCAGTTCCCAAAAACCATATAGGAATTGCAAATAGAAAAATGTGCACCACCACATAGAACCTACAAATAGAAAAATGTGCACCACCAACAAACAAGTTATGTGCAAAGTCAACCTGCCATGTCATATAATAGCAAAAAATCATTGAGATAAAACCTTTAAAACAACATGCACATAAGTAATGCAAGCTAAGGCCACACCAAGATGAAGAACCACTCTAGAACTACATTGAGATTGAAAAAAAAAAAACTCAATGCCATAGAAGTCAATTGTGATCTGAAAATTTGATTTGGGAGGGTTGGATACATGAATGAGTCCCTTAAATCACAAGACTCAAAATTAGAAAGAAAAAAACCCTCCACACTATCTAAACTAGCAATTGCACCACATGTTGCAAAGGAAACACTGTAAGGCTGTGGTAATAGGAAATAATAACATATAAGAAAGAAGAGGTAGTAGGAACTTTCTCGGCTCCAACTGATCCTCCAAAATAATGAGTGGAGAAATATGTTTACTGGACCTCAAATCAAAATATCCATATTGGGTAATTGATGTAGAACAACTTATTTGTTATTAATTACATGTAAGATGTGTTTTTTCATAATGGATGAGACGTTTTGGCCAAAGTACTCAAGACCTCTATATGACGAAATGTGCATGTTTATTTTTTTTTCTATATGAAGGATGCACTTGTTTTTTATGACCAAGTTGGGCAGACTTCACCCTTCCACGAAATTATTTGCTTCTATCATATTCACAATGTTGAATTCCTCGGATACTACTCCTAGAACTCACCCTTCCATGAAATTATTTTCTTCTATCACATTCGCAATGTTGAATTCTTCCGATACTACTCCTAGAACTTTGACTCTGCTCTACAACTAGAATTATTTAATGGAATAAAAAACTATCACTATGACATGTTGTACTTCATAAAGGACTACCAAGAAGCTTAAGTATGGTAAATCCACCTTCACCTCTCATTTGAACATAGAGCATAGAGTTATATTAATCATCAATTTTATGGATAAGAGACATTTGGGCCCCTTTTAACCCTTGGGGAAGATTAATTAATCTTAGTTTAGATAATTTATATTAATAAATTATCTACAATCATATTTCCATAATTCCTCTTTGAACGACCAATATTCCACTTCTTTGGAAGTTTCCACCTCAGTCAGAATAACAAACATCATAAAGACCCAAAAGTAAGAAGAAAAAATCAACGCATAATCAAGGAATCTAGCGACTTCTTTAAGGACCATAATTCAAGACTTTAGTGCCTTTTAAAGATCATTTATTTTCCCATCAAATAAAAAGCAACAATCAAATTTTGTAGAGACAAGAATGGGAACAAATTTTAAATGTAATAACTCCCTTCCCTAGTGATAGTACATTTTTGTTTTGAAATAAAATTATTTTCCCAACCTTTTAAATAATAGATTCCTCCCCAAGTGACCCTTTAGAGATACATTTTTTTTTCAACTAATTGCAATAGGTAAGTGTCCTTTGTATAGTATTATCTTAATCATCAATTTTATGGATAAGAGACATTTGGGCCCCTTTTAACACTTGGGGATGATTAATTAATCTCAGTTCAGATAATTTATATTAATAAATTATCTACAATCATATTTCCATAATTCCTCTTTGAATGACCAATATTCCACTTCTTTGGAACTTTTCACCTCACTCAGAATAACAAATATCATGAAGACCCAAAATTAAGAAGAAAAAATCAGCTCATAATCAAGGAATCTAGCAACTTCTTTAAGGATCATAATTCAAGACTTTAGTGCCTTTTAAAGATAATTTATTTTCCCATCAAATAAAAAACAACATTCAAATTTTGTAGTGACAAGAATGGGAACAAATTTTAAATGTAATAACTCCCTTCCCTAGTGAAAGTACATTTTTGTTTTGAAATGAAATTATTTTCCCGATCTTTTAAATAATAGATTCCTCCCCAAGTGACCCTTTATAGATACCTTTTTTTTCCAACTGATTGCAATAGGTAAGTGTCCTTTGTCTAGTATTTTCTGAGTCATTGAATTTAAGGGCAGAGGTAGAGAGACTACTAGACAAAAAAGAGCAGAGTGACTGAATGTCAAATGAAAATAAGATTGAGGAATCTCTTCTGATTTTCTCATATGGGCCTTCTTCAATTGATGAGGTAGTAGGAACTTTCTAATCCAAAATAAGTGGTGGAGAATTATGTTGAGTGAACTACTACTCATGTAACTTTGACTCCTTAAAATTGGAATGTTTCTCGTCCCATAACTCTATCTCGAGTTATAATTCTAGCTTTCTCTTGTTTATGAATAAATTGTCTCTATTCTAGCTTTCTCTTGTTTATGAATAAATTGTCTCTATATCACTATTTCCTGTCTCTTTTCAAGCAGTTGCTTGAATCAGTGAGTTAATGTAGCTCATCTGGATTCCAAAATATTTGAGTATCCCATTTTCTAAAGAGTCCTCTTTTGTTTTCAATTCTTCTATTTGGTCCTCCATAGCCTTGTAAACGCCATTTCCTTCTAAAGAATCATACATTCTTGATAAGTATCCATTGTCATGTTTTTCTTCTTCCATATACTCCAAATCTAAATGAATGGAACATGAGATAAGCTTCGTGACATTTTCCAAATTCCAAGATTTTTTATTGAACTTTTCATGTGTATTAGGGAAAATGGTTCCATACATTCAACGTTATGCCTTTTTAGGGCTTGTTGTAAGGTTGGAAGCTTCTCTTCACCATGTCTCATTTCTTTTCTGTCCTTGACTCTAATACAAAAAATTGTTACCAACCCCTTTAAAGGTAATTTTAGTGGTATTTAAGAAATGAGAATTATGAACATTCATCATTATTGCTCAAGATAAATCATATCTTTTTTTTTTTTTTGTAAGCTTAGGTGGTACCTTCTATTTTCTATTAATAAAATCAGGCAAAAGATACAAAACTAGACCTCAACCTGCCCATGGGAAACTAGGTATTTTGGCCATCGGAGCTCAAAATAAGTCAACTAGAACATAAAAAGACTTAATAACTTATACCAAATCTGTCTATACTGGATATCCAAGTGTAGAGACCATATCATGTACAAAAATTAAACATCATAAGAACCTTAAACAAAATAAGCAACATAAGAGCAGGAAAATATTAATCCTCCTCAAATTCAACAAGCGTTGGGGCTTTGGCTGAAGCTCCTGGAAGTTCAACTGGAACCTGTTGCATTGCTTTAATTTCCTTCTCCAGTCTTCCAAGCCTTGTATACTAATGCAACTAGCGTAAATTAATTTCCTGAATATTCTTATTAATATCCACTAGGGTCGATTCCAACTTTGTTTCCAGATTTTTTTTCGCTATATACATAACAGCTTTGGCTAACAGGCATTTAATTATCCAATAAGTTCGAACAGATTGTTGAAATAGAGAAGTGCGTCCCCAGGTATGCCCAGAATTCGGAACCACCATCTGTGTTGGGAAAAATACTGAGAAGGGGGGTGAATCAGTATTTAGAGCTGACTGGAAAACATTTTACTTTTTATGCATTTAATTATTTACTTATATTATTGCATCATTCATTCATCAGATGTTTAGTAAGAAGTAAGTATGAGCAGTAATAACAGAATCAACCATCACACACAAGAAACACACATGAACACCAGTATTTAAGGTGGAAACCCAATTCGGGAGAAAACCACCACTGATGTCGTCTCTGTCTTCAATATTTATTATAAAGAAAACTTCTTACAAATTTGTACTGCCGCAGACTTATAACAGCACACAGGCAGCCACCTGTAGAAGGCTACAACCTTCTCTCGTTCTCCAGTCACTACTGGAAGGGAGCTCCAACCCCCTGATTTTAACACCAGCTTCTACTGGCAGAAAACTTCCACTCTCATACTGAAGGCTTCAACCCTCAGATTCACCAAATTTCTTCAATTTGTACATCAAACTTGAAGTAGGTCTTCATCATTTATTTTCCAGATCTTCCTAGAGATTCATCATTTCTAGATCTAGAGATCTTGAACCTTCATCATCTCCACAGGTGCATCGTAGATTCAGATCTATCAGAGTTCAATCATGTAGATATCTCTTAAAGAGATTTATTCGTTATCAACCCCTCTACATGCACCACTCATACTGTGTTCCTCTTCTCCTTATATATTTTTAGCCTTTATTAATACCATGAGTTAAAAACCACCCAACCACTGATGGTATTCCTGGACGGGAACAGATAGATAATCCAGTGGGGTCTACCCAAGCCCCAAACAACTTCTCATTTTTCTATTTCCTTGGTCAGGCAATTAAATAGTTAAACTAAGGCTTTTTAATATCTCAATCTGAGCTTGAGATATTAATCCAAATTTCTCCTTTAGTAATGAAAAACCCTCAGCATACTTTGTAGACCTTCATATGTCGACCCCCAGGTTTATACGTTCCACCAACTTTGGAGAAAAAATGATGGCCCAATCGCTTTTCGTCATAATTTATATTTAATTTAAACAACCGTGGTTAAACCCGCAAATATTAATTTGAAAAGGCCTAATTAATATAATTAAAACTGGGCCCACATAAATTATCATTGACCCAATCAAATTTCCGCTCTGTACTTTGGTTAATCTTCGCACATCTTCATCAAGCGATCACCGTCCGATGACTCTTTCCCAGATCAATGACGCTCAACAATTTCGCTGGGCATCCTGGGTCGAACAATAACGCGCGATGGCGCGTAGTGACAAGCGGTTTTGTGGAGTCGTACAGGGACGCGTGTCAATCGATCTATGGAATCGCTCTCAACCTCTTGAATACCGCTTGCCCGTCGAAAGCGGTGCAATGAAAACCGGAAACCGCTCGTGGTTTATTCCACTCGTGGTTCCTTTCCGCTCGCTTCGCTCAGGGTTCCGTTCGCCTTTATTTCGTTATTGCTACGTTTCTTCATGAGGGTTTAACCCTGTTTTAATTGTTCTTCCTCCGCACGATTATGTTAATGTAACTCAGGTTAAATATATATATATATATATATATATATATATGTGTGTGTGTGTGTGTGTGTGTGTGTGTATTCCGGTAAATATGCTCTGCGATCATGTGTCCATTCAATTGCATTCTTCAGCAAGCAGGTTAACCCTATCGATTCCACCATACAGAATTACATCCTTTACGGATTTTGTAGCTCGTGCCTTTACTTAGATTTACTCAGCCATACTTAACACATATTGCAAAGAGACCAGAACCCTCCAAATTTAGAGGTTTGTCAGGATGTATGAATACACCGAACTTATTCACACATGATTTAACACGTCCTTATTCACATCGATTCTTCCAGAGCTTCAATTAATGTACATTTCTTGTATAGAATTGCTAATGGTTTTCTGAGTTCTTCATATAGTCATTATCTGCATCCTGTATCAGAAAGAGTTGCCATCAAGGGCAATCAATTCAATATAATAGGATACCAGAAACATATTTCCAAACATATTGCCAACAATCTCCCCCTTTGGACTTGATGGCAACCATGACCAGAAATACATTCAGCAATATTCTCCCCCTTTGACATCAAGGGCAAAGGATAGATCAGGATCCTTTGTACCAACAATACCATGCTCCCCCTGAGATCATGTTGTATCTTTAAACATAATATTCAATGACTTATACACTCAAGATGACAACAGATTACAGCAAATAAATTAGAATTCCAACCATGCATCCTTGCTATATGACCAATGCTCCCCCTTAGCCTGTGCATCCTGAACACTTTCAACAGGAGCGTATCCACTTTAATCTTCTGAATTTACGCAGATCTGATCTTCTTCATGGCAGAGACTACTCCCAGCTTCTGTCTAAGATATTCGAATGCTTCCCTAGGTAAAGGTTTGGTAAATATATCAGCAACTTTTTCTTTGGAGGGAACATACTCCAACTTCACCTTTTGTTCAAGCACTTGTTCACGTAAGAAGTGATACTTGATGGGAATGTGCTTGGTCTTGGAATGCATAACCGGATTCTTTGAGATACTGATGGCACTTGTATTATCACACATAATGGAGATAGGAAGTGAAAATTTGATTTGAATGTATTGTAAGGTTTGCATCATCCAAAGAAGTTGAGTGCAACATGATGCGGTAGCCACATATTCTGCTTCCGTTGTAGATAAGGCAATAGAGCTTTGCTTTTTGCTGAACCAAGATACTAACCAGGGCCCCATATAGAATGCACCACCACTAGTGCTTTTCTGATCATCGACATTTCCAGCCCAATCTGCATCAGTCTAAGCATGAAGAGTAAGATCAGCATTCTTTGGATACCATAGTCCAAAGTCTTGAGTTCCTTGTAGATATTTGAATATTCTTTTCACAGCCTGAAGGTGAGACTCTTTTGGATTAGCTTGGAATCGTCCAATAATCCCAACTGCATGCATAATATCTGGTCTTGTCCCAGTGAGATAAAGTAGACTTCCTATCATAGATCTGTATTTTGGTTGATTCGCCGTGGGGGAATCATCATTAGAACTGAGATTACATCCGGTTATCATTGGTGTACTTACAGGTTTGCAATCTTCCATGCCATACTTCTTCAAGATTTGCTTAATATATTTTTCTTGTGATAAGAATATGCCATTTGTTGCTTGTTGCACTTGCAAGCCAAGAAAGAATGTTAGTTCCCCAAGTAAACACATTTCAAATTCTTGCTGCATATCAGAAGCAAATTTTTGACTCATAGACTCTTCATTACTTCCAAAAATGATATCATAAACATATACAACCACAATCAATAGTTTATTATTTTCAGTTTTTGTGTATAAGTTGCTATCAGCAGACCCCTTAGAAAATCCTTGTTGATGAATATATTTGTCAAGACGATAGTACCATGCCCTTGGAGCTTGTTTGAGACCATATGGAGCCTTTTTAAGTCTACAAACAAGATTTTCATCATTTCCCAAAATGAATCCTTCTGGTTGTTCTATATAAACTTCTTCTTCTAGATCACCATTGAGAAAAGCAGATTTAACATCCATTTGATAAACTTTGATTTGCTGGAAGCTTGAAAAATCAAGAAACATTCTTATGGCTTCAAGTCTAGCGATAGGGGAAAAAGTCTCTTCAAAGTCTATACCTTCTTATTGAGCATACCCCTTGCAAACACGTCTATCTTTATTTCTTATAATCTCCCCATTCTCATTTAACTTATTTTTGAATATCCATTTAGTTCCAATGACATTTTTGTCATGAGGTCTTGGTACTAATTCCCAAGTGTGATTCTTTTCAATTTGATCAAGCTCTTCATTCATGGCTTGAATCCAAAATTCATCTTTGCTGGCTTGATTGACATTTTGTGGTTCAATAGTGGATAGAAATGCCAGGTAACTAGAAGATCCCACAAGAGTCCTTCTTGTTTGTACACCTGATCCCTTTTCTCCCAAAATTTGAGATTCTGGATGATTCTTTTGAACATATCTGGATGGAGCTTTTTCAGATAAATCTTCTTCGGGTTCTTCATTGGGTTCACTATCTATATCATTCCTATTTGATGTAGAAGGATATATGTCATCATCGTCTTCATATGTTGTTTTTTTTTCTTCTTTTGGAGCTGCAGGAGACTCATCAATAACAACATCTATACATTCAACAATCTTCCAAATTCTTTTATTGTAACATTTATATGCCCTACTCCTAGAGGAGTAACCAAGAAATATTCCTTCATCTGCTCTGGGTTCAAACTTGCCAAGTTTTTCATCATTATTTTTGATAAAGCACTTGCTCCTAAAAACTCTAAAGTGCTTCATAGTGAGAGGATTTCCATACCATAGTTCATATGGAGTTTTATCACTATTTACATGAAAATGTGCCTTGTTAAGAATATTTACTGTTGTATGTGCTTCTTCTCCCAAAAATGTGTCAGGTGTTCCGGAATCATCAAGCATAGCTCTAGCCATTTGTTGAATTGTTCTATTCATTCTTTCTGCTACGCCATTTTGTTGTCGAGTGCCAGCTACAGAAAACTGTATTTTTATGCCATGTTGTTCACAAAATTCAAGGAATTCATCTGATGTATATTCTCCTCCTCGATCAGATCTAAGACAATTGATTTTTAGATCTAATTCATTTTCAACCAGTGCTTTGAAGATCTGAAATTTCTTAAATGCTTCATCTTGATTGATCTTCCTTCTAGCGGCTAAGCTTTTCAGAAGGACCTCCTCTGATACCAATTGTTGGGAAAAATACTGAGAGGGGGGGTGAATCAGTATTTAGAGCTGATTGGAAAACATTTTACTTTTTATGCATTTAATTCTTTACTTAGATTATTACATCATTCATTCATCAGATGTTTAGTAAGAAGTAAGCATGAGAAGTAATAACATAATCAACCATCACACACAAGCAACACACATGAACACCAGTATTTAAGGTGGAAACCCAATTCGGGAGAAAACCACCACTGCTATCGCCTCTGTCTTCAATATTTATTATAAAGAAAACTTCTTACAATTTTGTATTGGCGCAGACTTATACCAGCACGCTGGAAGCCACCTGTAGAAGGCTACAACCTTCTCTCATTCTCCAGTCACTACTGGAAGGGAGCTCCAACCCCCTAATTTTAACACCAGCTTCTACTGGCAGAAAACTTCCACTCTCATACTGAAGGCTTCAATGCTCAGATTCACCAAATTTCTTCAATTTGTACATCAAACTTGCAACAGGTCTTCATCATTTCTTTTCCATATCTTCCTAGAGATTCATCATTTCTAGATCTAGAGATCTTGAACCTTCATCATATCCACAGGTGCATCGTAGATTCAGATCTATCAGAGTTAAATCATGCAGATATCTCTTAAAGAGATTTATTCGTTATCAACCCCTCTACATGCACCACTCATACTATGTTCCTCTTCTCCTTATATATTTTTAGTCTTTATTAATACCATGAGTTAAAAACCACCCAACCGCTGATGGTATTCCTGGACGGGATCAAATAGATAATCCAGTGGGGTCTACCCAAGCCCCAAAAAACTTCTCATTGTTATAGTTCCTTGGTCAGGAAATTAAATAATTAAACTAAGGCTTTTTAATATCTCAATCTGAGATTGAGATATTAATCCAAATTTCTCCTTTAGTAATGAAAAACCCTTAGCATACTTTGTAGACCTTCATATGTCGACCCCCAGGTTTATACGTTCCACCAACTTTGGAGTAAAAATGATGGCCCAATCACTTTTCGTCATAATTTATATTTAATTTAAACAACCTTGGTTAAACCTGCAAATATTAATTTGAAAAGGCCCAATTAATATAATTTAAACTGGGCCCACATAAATGATCAGCGACCCAATCAAATTTCCACTCTGTACTTTGGTTAATCTTCGCACATCTTCATCAAGTGATCACCGTCTGATGACTCTTTCCCAGATCAACGGCGCTCAACAATTTCGCTGGGCATCCTGGGTAGAAAAATAACGCGCGATGGCGTGCAGTGACAAGCGGTTTTGTGGAGTCGTACATGGACGCGTGTCGGTCGATCTATGGAATTGCTCCCAACCTCTTGAATACTTCTTGCCCGTCGAAAGCGGTGCGATGAAAACCAGAAACCGCTCATGGTTTCTTCCGCTCGTGGTTCCTTTCCGCTCGCTTCGCTCAGGGTTTCGTCTGCCTTTATTCCGTTATTGCTACGTTTCTTCACGAGGGCTTAACCCTGTTTTAATTGTTCTTCCTCCGTGCGATTATGTTAATGTAACTCAGGTTAAATATATATATATGTATTCCGGTAAACATGCTCTATGATCATGTGTCCATTCAATTGCATTCTTCAGCGAGCAGGTTAACCCTATCGATTCCACCATACAGAATTACATCCTTTACGGATTTGCTAGCTCGTGCCTTTACTCAGATTACTCAGCCATACTTAACACATATTGCGAAGATACCAGAACCCTCCAACTTTAGAGGTTTTTCAGGATGTATGAATACACCGAACTTATTCACACATGATTTAACACGTCCTTATTCACATCAATTCTTCTAGAGCTTCAATTAATGCACATTGCTTGTATAGAACTGCTGATGGTTTTCTGAGTTCTTCATACAGTCATTATCTGCATCCTGTGTCAGAGAGATTTTCCATCAAGGACAATCAATTCAATATAATAGGATACCAGAAACATATTGCCAAACATATTTCCAACAGTCTGCATATCCTCTAGAGCCATGTCATCCTCCAAATCTATATTATCTATAATCTCAGATTCCCATCCATAGATGCGACCACGAACTGAATTGGGGATGTCAGTCATGAAGATTTGAACAAGTGGCTCAAGGTGTTGTTGGACTGACTTTCTACCCCGTTTCTGGTGCATTGCGGGAGAGGGTTGCTTGCCCTTTCCCCCAGTAGGCTTTCTGCCTCGTTTTACCATTTTAAGAAAACTTGAAAAATCTGTTGAGACTTCCATCCATAAAACAAGAGTCGTCAGCGGCACAGATAGCATATAGACAACACCACAAAGAACATCACCATCTCCCAGGTCAGTGACTGAAAACAAGGGGAGAGATAAACACCCAGCATAGACACAAGAACATCGAAACGGAACCAGACAAGGCTGAGCGACAGGCTGCTGAATAGATATTCTACTGTAATGCAAAAGGAAGTGAAGACAAATAAACAGCCAAATCAGAATCCCAGTACCAAAGTTAGGCTAAGAATAGGGGCTGAGACTACCCAAAAGAAGATGCATGCAAATACCATAGGGACCCCGGAAGAGAGCGGGGTGAAAAGGCAAAGCCCAATTCAAATACTGACAGAAGAGGAAGTTAACAAAATGACCATTATCCCAAAAACCTGATATCGGAACCAAGGCATAGAAATCCTGACCGTCAGCAGAGCAATTTACGGTAGCCGAATCACAAACACTGTGCATGCAAATGGCCAGGAGGCCCCAAAAGCAGACCAAGCTCATTATAGAAATACCTCGATGAACTCCCAACACCGATAAAATGACATAAATACAACTAAGAAACCCAGAAGTGTAATGCATCCGGCCCAGCCAAAGGTATAAAGCGTACCCCAAAATACGAAAGATACCAGGGTCAGGGAAGAAGAACAGAAACGTACAAAGACTAACAGGCATGAAAATGCAAGACAGAGCAGAAATGAAGTGAAGAAACTGGATGTTGTGACCAACTTCATGACCCTGCTGCATGAATTCAAACCAGAAGCGACCATACTGCCATTCCCACAAATATTCTAAAAAAATCATGAGAAAAATCCGCAGACAAGAAGAGAGCAGAGTCGAGAACTGAAAGGTTAGAAACAGAGATACATACCACTGCTAAGCTTTCTCCGTCACCCTAAAACCCTTCCAACCTTCACCGCTACATGCACTATCAACCTCAGGAGCCAAAATCCGAACGAAACAAGTAACAATGAGATGGAAAACAGCCTTACATGCCTTAACCCTGCACCAACGACACTGTTTCCAAAACGTGACTGACAACCTAGCTGGCCGATCCATCTGGAGGCGTCAGTTAATGCGATTCATTTAAGATGGTGGGTGTCGGATGTCCCTTCGATCAACTCCTCCTAGCAGTTGCATGCACCCACCATGTGGTAGGCATACACTACCCACGTACCCTCCACCATGTAGGCATACACCTTCCACATCAACACATTCGGACTGAGCTCCAGTGTGTGGCACTGTTCGCTGTATTGTGCTCGCCCTTTGAAGTATATCGCATCCCGATCAGGGAGGACTATTACCTTGAGTACCAAATGCCAAATCCTTTGTTAGGATATTCTGAAGATCAGGCATCGTCTGCACCACCTCCCGTTGCCAGGGCCTATCCAAATGACCGTCAGCATTTTGGCAAGCCTAATTCGCAAGATAATCAACCGCCTGGTTGCCTTGTTGTCTCACATGCACATGTATGAAATAATCGATTTTCTTGATTTGTTGTTGGATTTCTTGTATCAATCTTTCTGTCCGCCAACTCTTAGTGATCGACTCCTAGTTCGTGCCTTGAAGGAGTTTTTTAAGAATGCCAGTAACCATTACAGAGTCACCTTCAATTTCCAGCCTATTATAATGTTCCCGCTTAGCAATGATTAGTCCAAGTTTCACTGCTGCTAGTTCCGCTTAGTTATTTGTAGAGTGCCCTAAGTCAATAGCGAAAATCCAAAGAGTTGTCCCTGTACAATCATGAAATAATCCTCTGGCACCTACCTGTCCAAGATTCCCCTTGGACGCGCCATCATAATTCAGTTTAAGAAATCCTGAGTGTGGTCTATCAAAAGTATTTATTACGTGATAGGGTAACAGAACTTGTTTCTAGGAGGAGGGTGCAACCATCTCTTCTTTCAAATTTAACTGTTGAAGAATTCTACGTTCTTGTGCTTGGACCACCCAATCTTCATGATCCCATTTTTCAACCAGAATTGTTTCATGGATTCCTTTCTTAGTGAGGTTCCAAATATCTTCAATATTAAGTTTTCACTCTTGAAAGATCCTGCGATTTCGTTCTTTCCATTGTGACCAGAGTATAAATCCTACTACAAGCGCCCATGCTCTGTTCAACACAGGGATTTTGTATCCACCTTTCCTCCTGTTTGCAATTGTTTGGCTTAGACTATTATCATTGTGATCAGTTTGTTGGAATAATCTATGAAGGTTTAGCCACATCCGATCCACCACTGGAAAATTATTCAACAGATGTTCCATTGTTTCTGTAGATGCTTCACACATAACACACTTAGATGGCCCGTGCATTCCCCTTTTTTGGAGTTGGTCCCATGTGAGGATCCTCCCATGCCCCACCAACCATAAGAAATGCTCTATTTTCGGCCAATGCTTAGTATCCCAAATCTTCTTCCACAACCGATTAGTCGGAAGGTCCAGTTTCTGTGCTTGCAGTTGATAAGCTTCCTGAATCGAGAACATTCCCCTCGGCCTGTAACCCCATCGGAGAATATCAGCACCCTCCTATATAGGGATCTTCCTTGTCTGGAGTTCTTTTGCAAAATTTTCCCACTGTTGTGTTTCTAGAGCCTGTTGCCAATGACCCTTTTGTTTCCATCTCCTCCAGAAGACGTCATTCTGATCATCCCAATAGTGTTGAATTTCCGCACTTCGAGGGTTTCAAGTAAACAGAAAAATTTCTACCAAATCTAATATAGTAAACATCTTCTCTTGTTGTTGCCATGAGTCCTCCCAAAATCCTGCGTGATTACCATCTCTGACCTCCTAGAAACTGTGGATCCTTATTAAATGTCTATTGGCAGATGCTAGGTTCCATATCCCCAAACCTTTTTCAATATTAAGGCAATTGAGCTGCTCCTTAACCATTGGGGGAATATGGTACTTCCTTGCCCAAATTGTCTTCCATAACGCTACTCCTCCTTGTAGCCACCTCCACCATAACTTAGCTCCCATGACCTGATTAATAATATAAGGATCCCGCAAACCGAGCCCCCCCTTCGGTTTAGGTAAAGTAAGCTTATCCCAGGATAACAAAGCCCATTTTCTCTTTTCCTGGACACCTTGCCATAAAAATTTCTTATACATATTTACTAAATCATCACAGGTTTTTTTAGGGCAAGCCATACCTGAAAACTAATAGATAGGAAGGGCTTGAAGGACAACTCTAAGAAGGATAACCCGACTAGGCAAGTTTAAGGCTCTAAAGGACCAGTTGAGCATACATTTCTGAATTCTAGTTAAAAGAGCTTTCTAACTACTAGATCTGACCACATTCTCAGACAAAGGTATCCCAAGATATTTAGAGGGGAATACTCCCAAAGTAAAACCAAGAGTTCTTGTGAGAAAACGTTTAGATTGAGGGGTCATATTAAAAAAGAAAACATTTGATTTTCCTTTGTTAACCATCATTCCTGAAGCCTACATAAATATTTTTAAGATGTCCAAAATCGCTTTACATTCTCGGAGGGTAGCTTGATAAAACAGCAGAATGTCATTAACAAATTGTTGATGCCACAACGTCAAATGAGGGCCCCATAAGTTGAGACCTTTAACCACACTAGTCTGAACTTTCTGTTTAATAAGTCTGCCCAATTCCTCAGCTGCTAAGATGAAAAGGAAAGGCGATAGGGGATCACCATGTCGAAGACCTCTAGAAGCAATAAAGGATCTTGAAGGAGAACCATTTAATAAAATAGAGAAGTGAGCAGAGGTGATTGTTGACATTACCCACTGAACCCACCGATCATCAAAACCAAAAGACAGTAAGGTTTGCCTAAGATAATCCCAGTTAAGACTATCATAAGCTTTTGCCAAGTCTAGCTTAATCATCATACCTTTAGCTTTAAGTTGTCGGAGAGAATGGATAGCCTCTTGAGCAGTGATAATACCATCTAGAATTTTTCTGCCTTTTACAAACCCTATTTGTTCAGGTGAGATAAGAGCTGGCAAAATGGGTTTCAAACGATTCACCATAATCGTGGACAAGATTTTATAGATGACGTTACATAATGCAATTGGGCGGAAATCCGAAGGGGTGTCGCATTTATCTGTTTTAGGGATCAATGTAAGGAAGGTAGGGTTTAACCCTGGGAATACCTGACGGAGGCGGCGAGATTCCTCAGCTATATCAACAATCTCCTGACCCAAGAAGTGCAAGGACGCTTGATAAAATTCGACAGTAAAGCCATCGAGTCCTGGCGCTTTTTTTCGAGGCATTTCCTTAACAATGTCTTCTACTTCAGCCATAGTAATTTCCTGGAGTAGGGCTAAGTTTTGGTCTCTAGTTACCAACTGATGGATAACAACAGTTAACCGATCAATAGCAGCAGTCCGAGTCTGATTAGGTTCCGAAAGAATACTTGAGAAATGGTTGACAAGTTCATTTTCCATATCTTCATGCTCAACCAGCCGATTTCCTTCCTCCGTTTTCAGAGAAAAAATCTGATTATGTTGCCTACGCTGAAACATAGCTTTGTGGAAAAAGCTCGTATTTTTTCTCCTTCCCGGAGCCAATGGATCCGAGATTTCTGTTTCCATAACATCTGATCTTTAGTTCATCGTTCCTCGATTTGACTGAGGACTCTCTCCTCTTCTTTAATAAGGTCCTCTATCCGTCCTGTTAGAATCATTTGATGTTGAATTTGGTGCATATGTCCTTCAAGTTTATGCTTTTATTTATGAATATTTCCAAATTCCATTTTATTCCATTTTTTAATTTTTTGCTTTAATTCTTTTAGCTTCAATTGGAATGTGTGCATGCGGTTTCAGCCTGTCAACCTTCTCTCCCCCCACCACCCACGAACTTTCTGTATGAAGGAGGCGTTACGAAGCCAGAATCCTTCAAAACGAAAAGGTCGTTTCGTCTGTTGCTTTTTTACATCCACCTCCAGACGAATAGGCAGTAATCCGAGCCAAGGAAGGGCACGATAGAGGCTTCATAGAAGATATCCAAACTCACAAAATCTTCATACACTAAAAAGCGATCAAGACGAGAAGCAATTTGGTGTATTCCCCCTCGGCAATTATTCCAAGTGAATTTTCCATCAGTAGTCTGAACATCCACCAGGTTCATATCCATTATGAGGTCAGTAAAATCCTGCATCGCCTGAAGATATCTACCGGTACCACCTTTTCTTTTATCCAAGCTTGCTACCATATTATAATCTCCTCCTGCTATCCAATACTTATCAGGGTTAATAATTTTAAGATTCCTAAAGTCTCTAAAGAAATCTTGCTTATCTCCTGGAACGGTAGGGCCATACACTGAAGATACAGAGAACCACTCCTTAGTACCTATCTTCCTAAACCTACCAGTTATAATTCTAGGCAATCCAAACCATCCATTAGCCTCCAACTCTGAGGGGTTCCATAATATGGCAGTACCCCCTGCAATGCCATTAGCATCAATAGCCATAACTTCATAACGCGGTTTCAATCTATCATTAATTTGCGTTAATCGCTCCCCAAATAATTTAGTCTCCTGAAGGAGTATTAGGTGGGGCTTTTCCTTTACAATCCGATCCTGTAGGTGTCTCTGTTTTCCTTTACTGTTAAGGCCTCTGATATTCCAGGAGAGTATAATCATTAGGATGGTTTATTGAGTCTCTGGAACATCGTAGAGATTGGCACGATATGTCCAGAGTTAACCAACATTTCCCCCACCAATTGAATAGATTCTTGTAAGGTTTTGTGTCCTCGTTTCTTTCCATTTTTAGTCTTCTGCTGAAGTTCTTGGCTGGGCTTTTTCCCGTGCTGTGATAACGAAAAAGTAGTTACTTGCACTGATTGCTGAGATAACTGTTGATTTGCAGCTTCCACTTCTCTGTGTGCCTGAATCGTAAGATACTGTTCAAATGTCTCTTTATATAGTTCTTTTTTATCTTCAAGGATGAATCGATCATCCAGGTTTTTCCATTCTTGCAATAATTGTTTCATAAGTAATTCTTCTTTGGTAAGATCATCCTTTAAAGTGTCGATTTCCATCTCAGCCTATTCTTGGTTGTCTTGTTGATCCCCCTGGTCTGGGCTCTCTAAAGGGGCTTTCCTTTTAGCTGTTATCATTGTGGAGTGCTGGGGAGGCCGAATTTCCTTAGTCGGTGCATCCATATCTGTGTCCTCTTATTCTTGTTGTTGTAATATCTCATACTGATTTTTCGTTTGTCTAGGAGTTCACTCCTGCACCAGAGGACTGCCCTGGGCACGTCCCTGTATTTTTTTATTTATAACTGTCTGAAATCCTTCCTCCTTTGTGTCTTCTGTCTCTGTCATTGTCTGTTTGGGAGCCACATCCGCCTCATTAAGAGGGCATGTTTTGTACAGGTGCCCATATTCATGGCAGTGCCGACATCGAAAAGGAATACGTTCATAATCTAGCAATTGCTGCCAGATTTCCCCTGCGTATTCGAGTTCAATAGATTCCGGGAGAGGTTCAGATATATTCATATAAACACAAATCCTTGCAAAGGAAGTATAGCGACCCCGTCGGGTCGTTTCAGCAATCATTACAAACCTGCCAAGGGAGTTCCCTATGCCTTTTAAAATTTCTAGATCCCAGAAGTCCATGGGTAGAGCAAACAGTCGCACCCACACTGGGGTAGAAAGAAACTTCTCCTTGTTTGGGTTATAACATTCTTCCCAGTGACACAAGAAAAGACCGGCATTCTAATAGAAATAGGGCCCCCTTGCAAAAACCCGTTCTTTGTCTAATAAATTTGTAAAAATAACTGTACAGAAACCCCTGGCACCAAATTTGATATCTAAATGTCGTTTGGATTGCCATTTTATGTGAATCCACTTAAGAAGATCCTTCTCTATGGGCCAAATTCCTATAAACTTACAAATCAATGCATGATCTTTCATATAACCCCTATACCTATCAAGTTTATTTGGGGGAATAATAAAACGGGGTTTTTTTGAAGATTTAGGCAAACACTGACCTCTTTGCTGTGCCTGCCATTGTGCCCCTAGTACCGGACCAGCGCCTCCTACTCTATATTGGTTGCTGCTCTCCCCTGTCGTTGCGTTTCTATAGGAGGGGGTCTCCCCCCCAATGACGTCGCCATAGTTGTGCTCAGAACCGGCAAAACCTGCCCTCGCTACTGCTACAGAACAAAACCATACAACAAAACTCATAACCAAAACCCTACCATTTTCTTGCTTCCTCTACATAAATCGAGAATTCTCTTCCTTTGCATCATTTTTTTTATCAATTTTACAAAATAATTTGGAAATTTAAAAAAAAATTACATATTTTAAATTTTTTTTTTATTAATTTAATTTTATATATATTAAGAAATAACACTTATGAATTATAAAATTTAAATACATTTTATTAAGTAAAATTTTAAAAAAATAATAATTATAAAAAATCAATAATGACACCTTACAACCTAAGAAGTATCAATATACCAAACTCTTGGATGCACCCCATGAAGGAATAAAGCAAATAAGCTTTCCTGAGCTATACTAACTAAAATATTACCCAACTCTTTCATGAAGGATAAAGCAAGTATGCTTTGACTTTACTAACTAAAATATTAAGCAACACTTTCACTAAATTAAGCTATTAAATAACCATACAAAACCAAAGAAATACACTTTTACTTACTTTGCTAACTAAAATATTACCCAACACTTTCATCAACTTAAACTATTAAATAACAATACAAAACCAAATCTTGTATCTCACAAACAAAAAGCCTATACATTAAAGCTTAATATATATTTTTTTAAAATGATGTTATAAAATAGAAAATCCAAAATAATTTAATTATTGCTCCATTTTAATATATTTTATTGAAAACAACATAATATTCATAAAAAAATAGGTTACATATTTTCCTAATATATTTAATAAGTCTGAAATTGCAAAAATATTAGGAGCAAACTTCCTGCAACGCACGTTGCAAATATATAATGTTCGTAATTATGTTTCATGCTGAATTAATCATAATCAATATCAATATCAATATCATGAACAAGTACCGAAGCCTTTTTCTCTGCCTCATATTTGGCCGCCTGCTTCTGCTCAGAAACCCTATACACCACCCTCTGCACGCTAACGTCGAACGCATCTTCGACCGACTCCGCCGCCTCTGAATCGCCAGACGTTGACCTCGCCATATAAATCACACGGGGAATCAAGCTCGCCACTTTCTCCTGCATCTCCTTCACCCGCTCGGAGCTAAAACTCCTTAGCACTCGCTCGACGACCGACGCGTCGGCCACCACGTCGTCCTGCGGAATATACACTGAATACCCGACGTCGCTTTCCTCGCCGCCGGTCGGAAGATGCCACGTGTACTGCGTATAAGCGGAGTCCCGGTTGAAGAATACGGGAATGCATCCGGCTATGATGGCATCGAAAGTCGACCGACGCGTGGGGGTGTCACCGGGAGGCTGCAGGCAGAAGACCGACTCCATGAACGCCCGCATCACCGGCTCCGCCTCGCGGCTGCACCGCGCCGCCCTGCAGTCCAAGAGGCGGCAGCTATCTGGCGACTGGGCGCAGAGACGCATGAGCAGGCCACGGAAGCCGCCGTCGTCGGCATAGGGTCGGATCGATCCGGCGAAGGCGAAAAGCCGACTCCGTCTAGATTCACGCACGCGGGTCGTCCATTCCTGAAGCTTTTCACTCGACGAGGGGTGAAACGAAGTCGGGTACGGTACGGCCATCTCATTGGGCTGCCACGAGCGCCGTTCAATCATTAGCACAGTCATATTGCGAACCCCTGGAAGCTCCAGCATGCCGGTTCCCCATCCGAGCCTGACAACGAAGTCCCAGGCCGTGCGACCCATCACCATGAAATGATCTCTCCCTCCGCGCCGCCGCCACTCGGGTCTCTCTCTCAGCCACGACATGAGATCCGCGCCGTGAGAAGGCTCGCGGGCTCTGTCGGGGCCAGCGAAATACAGATACCTGAGCGCGTCGAGGCCGGCGTAATAGGGCACAAATACGGCGTCGGCCAGGGCCGGATCGAGCGTCAGGCACCGGTATTGTTTCATCCTCGTGAAATATGATCTCCAGCATGTAAGAATCCGTGTGGAACCAGCCGTCGCCGAGGGAGCTATTGTACGGCTGCCCGACGCCGCCATTCGCCACTTGCGGGCATATGTTCAGCCATTGCGCAAGCCCATACTCGCACCGTTTCAAGATCTCTGCGTTGAATTCCGCGGGAAGCTCGTACATGAAAATCCTTCGACCCCTGCAACTATAATCCACTGACGACATCGATAACTCAGAGGCGTGGAGAGGGATCCATGGGCATAGTAGAGTGAATAACAGCAACAAGAAATGCGTGCACTTCATATTTTTCATTGGCCTGTTTCTGCATGTTCAGGGAATGAAAATAAATTGAATGTCCAGTGCACAGAATTTATATATAACGGCGGGCCGGAGCTGAGAACCCTCGGGAGGGTCATTAGGTTATGGATAATTATTTTGATTTTCTAGCCCATTGTGATGGCGTCGTGGGAAAAGATGGAGGGCGACATTATCGGAGGAATCTCGGGAGGCGGGGACACGTTTTGGAAAATTGATGGCCAGTTCGGGGTTTGTATTACGACATGGTGCTTAAGAGATGCCGAGCTTTTTGTTCATTTGATTAAATTTTACGCCACCCTGATTCTTTTAAGGTGTGGGAGGTCGAAATTTTGTCACCTGTCATACCTGAGCTTTCTCCGCAATCCCTGGATGGCGCCATTGGCGATATTGATTAAGAGCTCATATCTGGGATCGTGGAGAATTGGTGAGCACGTCTCCAGTTCATGGTTATTCGGGCCCCTCCCTTCCATCCTCATTGATGACTTTATGTTCAAGTGATGATATTCGAGGGTGGTAGTGTGAAACACTTTTTTTTAGGTTATAGGTTATTTAATGTGGTTGGTTAGTGTATGTTTAAAGGTGGATATATAGTGCCCAATCCAACAACATTAAATAACAAGTAGCTTAAAAAATAATGGTCGCCGTTAAAGTATGTGATACTAGATTACTATAAAATAATGGTTGCCCTTAAAGTATGTGATACTAGATTACTATAGTCTGTGTTTATATGGACAATATGCCATGTTTATGGTCATTAATGTATTTTCACCACAGTATTCATTTCAGTTATGGATGGATGTTATCTAATGGGTTATTTAATGGGTTTTGTTTGGGGTGTTGTCTAACAATCAGACTTAATTGGTATGGGTTTTGTTTCGAGTGTTGTTTAATTTAAAGAGGTTTTTTTGGGTTATTTTTAAGTTTTTGGGTAAGAAGTTTTTAAGTCAAAATATAACCACTTATTTCATTATTTTTAATGATAGGTAGTTGGTATGGTTACTTATTTGTTTTTATGGATGGATGTTATCTAATGGGTTATTTAATGGGTTTTGTTTGGGGTGTTGTCTAACAATCAGACTTAATTGGTATGGTTATTTAATGGGTTTTGTTTCGAGTGTTTTTTAATTTAAAGAGGTTTTTTTTGGGTTATTTTTAAGTTTTTGGGTAAGAATTTTTTAAGTCAAAATCTAACCACTTATTTCGTTATTTTTAATGATAGGTAGTTGGTATGGTTACTTATTTGTTTTTATGATGGGTAGTTTGTATGGTTACTTCATATGTTTGGTAGAGTTTTTATTTGAAATGTTGAACATTTTTATTTATACAAATTATGTTAATAAATAAATAATTAATGTTATGAAAGTTATTTAATATATATAAATAATATAAATATTTTTTATAAAAAATAATTTAATATTAATTGATATATGTAGTTTTAGGAAAATTTAAATTGTGCTAAAAATATAGGAAATTTTGTAAACTAAGAAATTCAAATTGTAATTTTTATGTTGTAACTTAATTTATGGAGAGGAGAACAAGTCGTAGGCTCTGAAAAATAGAATCTCTATCAAGCAAGTATAAAACTAACCCAACTGTTTATTTTTCTATTTCCAAAAAAAACTAATTGAGAAATATAATTAATTATAATATAAATTTTAATATGATATAGTTATTATATTAATAAAAATAACTATAAAAAAGTGATATCTCATCATAACATAATGATTAATTGATTAGTAGTGAAGTATGCTTCTGTTTATAACTTCATACATAGTTTTCCATATTTTCTATTTTATAATAAATTTTAAATCAAAATCTATATACATTTTTCATAAAAAAAAATATTAAACTAACTAAAAATAAATTTTAAAAATAATTTCATTTTATAAGGTAGGTAAATATACTTATATCTATTATTATGCAAAGCTCAATGCCTTAGAAAATACTTAATCATATATACACTTTAAATATACTTTTTATGAATAGGAGTGATACCTCTTAAAATATAATGGTTAATTGATTAAGTCGTGAGTATGTCTTTTGTGATTATAATTTAGTATTTCTTAAATTTAATTTAATGACGTTTACATTAATATATATATATATATATATATTAAATGATTTTTTTTATTATATTTTTTCTGGTTAATTTTAAATAAAATTAGAGGGAGATTTTTTTAAGCTTGAGTTTAAATTGTTCAGTAATTCCATTGCCCTAAGGTTTTCTAAATATTGAATCTATTTATGCATTCAAAAATGTATTTTAAACAACAAAAAATATTGAAATTTTATTGCCTCATTTTCGTGAATTTCTGTGAAAAAAGGTTATTTCGTCTACAAAATAGACTAAGCATATATATATATATATATATATATATATATATATATATATATATATATATATATATATATATATATATATATATATATATATATATATATATTTGAATATATTTTTGTTTATTTAAATGGAAATAGCCTTTAAGTGTGATTTTTTTGGATTTTCTCTTGGCGTACTAGATAAATCTTGATTTATGTTATTTAAACTAGTTTCTTGAATGTATCCATTTAGCACCCTGAAAAACTCCTGGGGCACTTCAATTGTGAAGATCAATTCACCTATAAAACTTGTGATTTCAATGAATCCCTCCAATTTCAATGAATCCCTCCGAATTCTAGACAAATTAAATCAGAAAATAAACCCAAAAACTTTCCAAAAATTCACACTTAAGACCACTCCTTTTAAAGGTAGTAAATACATTTATATAGATTTTTATGTAAAGTTCAAGGCTAAATACATATCAGAAAATTTTTAAGTAATATATGCAATGAATATTAACATTTTATAGATAGAATTCACACACTATAGTTACTTTCTCTCTCTCTCTCTAATTGGTTGCGCTAATAAGTGGACAAAGTCAATCTTTGTTGTGAAATAATTTTGTGTTTAATACATTTACATTTTTGAATTCTAGCAATTTATATCTTTTTAGAACGGGATAAAGCCCTAATGAGAAAGTTTTATTGTTAAAATTCCCCTTAATTTTATGGATCTATAACTTATAATATAATTCCTATTAGATTTGTTGAAGAATTTCAAGTAGAGAAAGGATAAGTTTGTATATTTATTAGCTTACTTTTCTATGAAATGGGTCAAGATCACTCTAAAGAGCACAAGAGGGACTATGATTCCATAGGAGTAAACATGGCATAATATGTGTTAGAATATGTTGTCATTGATGTCAAAGGTATTGAGATATGTATAAGAGTATCATGGATATTTTTATTAGAATGAAAAGCATGTCAAAGGTGTGAACAAGTGTGTTTCAAAGAACAGAGTGTTACACGTCATTTTGTCACCATGACATTTCACTATTCATATGGGTCTGTCACCATCCATATCATGTTCCCTTAAAGGTCAAAAACACTCATGTTCCTGAATCAATTCTTGGAAATTGGAGAAAAACTCTATAAAACCCTTAAAATATTACCTGTGTAGTTTTTATAGCCTTTTCAAGCGCATGTGCTAATGCATCTTCCATTAGCCGTGACGATCACCACTCTGTTCGCCACTAAAACCTACGCACCCCCCATGAAAACCAAGTAAAAATAAAAAGTAACTTCTAGAAGCCTATTTAGTCAAATATTCTCCCAACTGGAAGCCTCTAGAGTCACGCCAGTTTGAGCTTTATCCCTATAATCATGGAGTTTATCCCTTTGTCCAAGGAACTCAAATCCCTTCATGAGAGGAATACATCCTTCTCTTTTGGATATGAAACTACCTCAATCACTTTATAAATTGAGTTGAAGTTTCAGTTTAAAGGGTAGATACTAGTGTGAATAGAGACTTCTTTGTATAGTTTCTAAGTTGGGGAGAGTTCTTAGATTTCATAGTTTCTATGCTAGTGAGTTGTTGTTGACACATTGGAGGTCACATCTTTGTGCCCATGACTTCATGCTGGTCATTTTAGAGAGGAAGGCTTGTCAGACTGAAGGAAAATGATTACTCAGACACACAGGATAAATCTGTACAACATCAAGGCATCCGATTATAATATTTCTCTTTCTAATTTATGATAATACATATGGATCTCTTTTTCTCATTGTCTTGTTTATGAATTCATGGAAATGATGTCAATACTTAGTTTCCTTGATCACTAAGTTGGATTAGTATTTATGATTATTATATACTACAAATGCTTTGATAGTTTGTCTTATCTGTGATTGCATGTTCTTCTCATCATTGAAGAACTACTTTGGAGAGAAAATCAAAAGACTACATCAGACATCTCAGTTGAAAGGTAGGAGCATGTCCTCTTTATTTCATGGTTGTAATAATCTAAATACAAATAATCTAGAGAAAGATATATTTAATGGATATTTGTTTCTAATTACTCGTTGGAGTACCAGGGAGATTGCTTTTGTTTGCAAGAGGGATTAATCCTGGTAACATATTGGCGACCATAATGGGGAAGAAAATTTTAGTTTTCTTTGGTTTTTTTCAAATTGAAATTCTAGCTTTCTTACTTTCACTTCTCTAAATGTGGTTGGGTACATGATTTTTTAGAATCTCTAAGAAAGAAAACCTAAAATATATTTTTCCAACTTTTTCTCTGCCTGCGCAGTTTTCTGTGGAAAACAAAGCAGCGACCTGCGTGACTTTTCAGTTTAGTACAGTGCGCATGCGCACTATTGTTAATTGAGAGGATGCGCTCCCCCTGGGAAATTTTGAAAATTTTGAAATTCTCTCTTTCAATGCCAAATAACAAAATTCTTGAGGTTTAATCACATTTACTCCAGTTGTTAGAACCTGTGTGAGAACTCCTCTTCAACAATTTAGAGTCTTATGTGATTAGTCATCCTTTTTTGATTTTACAAGTTAGGGTTTTCCCTTGTTTACTTTTTCTCTTTTTGGAAGATACATTTGTTTGCCTCAGATCATTGGTTTTATGATTTTTTCTCCTTGAGCCATCAGGATTATTACCAACCTTACCTTTTATGAATATGTGTTTCTTATTCGATTGCAAAACAGAAAATCTTCTAGACTATTGATGCCTGATTTGTTGCATGGTAGTCTTTCATGATTTCATTTCTGCTAGGATAAGTGGAAAAATTCTTAGTATGATTACAACTAAGAGAAAAAAATTACAAAAACATTCATAGGTATCCTAGTTAGGATTGATTTTTATAACTTTGATTTGATTTGAATTTTTCATACTTTTTAGGGTTTTTTAGAAATTGCCTTCTTTTGAGATATGTTTGTTTATCAAAATTGTAGTTTCTGACTTCGTAATCAATGGAATTTTATTCACAAAAGAGAAATTGATCATGTTTGGAAATTATGTTCTTAATGAAATTCTTTTCTCTTCATAAAGGAATTTTGTTTAAAGTGTGAGGAAGTTTGTGCTTTTGAATTCAAAAAATATCTCAACTTTCTCCTAAATAGAATTCATCGAAATGAAAGAGTTGCATTTTTCATATTGATGCATTTAAGATATTTTGAGTGAGGTCACAATATCATCAAATTTCAACTTCATACCCTTTGTGTTAAATAACATCCAAATCAATACAGTGCTTACTAAAATAAATCTAGACATTTTTACATTTTCTAGGGCTCATTCCACCAATTTAACTTAGGCTAGTGTTTTGGAATATGTTGTAATAAACATTCCAAATCATTTAAAACAAAAAAGTAGTATCTTACGATAGGGAAATCCAATTTTTGCATTTGTACTCTGGGAAGCTCTTCTTAAAAGAGTCAAGCACGAGGTCATGTCAGACCCAATGAAGTAATTGTACCTACTTAACTGGTGAAGATAGAAGACATGCACATAATACAACTGGTAACCTAGGATTAACCATTGTCGAGGAGCCTGGGGTCACTTGTTAGAAAACCTCGGATTCACCATGTCGGGGAGATTTCAAGGGGATTGAACTTGATACTCTACCCTTGTGTGTATATCGGATCATAGACTGTTCCCCTGGGTGCATTTTCCTTAGTTGGTGACCTTAGTGGCCATAATATTTAGGATTTTTTCCAAGGTGATGGTGGAGGGAAGGTCCCACTGTACCTGCAAAGGAAGTTGACTAGAATCACTTGGACTTTCCAGAGGGTACTCTTCACTTCAAGATGGCATAGTGGAGGTACTTTCACCAGACTGTTTCATTAAGCAGGTTGTTAGGGTAACTGTTCCAACCACCATTTTTCCACATTAAATTTTGCGATGTTGGATTTCCTCACCAACTAATGTTTTTACTGTGGAAACATGTTGTTTGTGTGTGGATTTTTTCTTAGATTTTGTAGGCGCGTGTTCATTTGCTTGATTTCTTAGAGACCTTAGGTTTATTTTGTTGAAGTTTTTTTTTATTTCTTGTGTTAAAATATTAACCGTGGCTGAATTACTGAGACATTCACGTAGAATGTAGGGAAAACCCCTTGAATATACACCCAATTAATTGGAAAAAAAATAAATCTGAAAGAGTTCAACAATTAGGAACCGGGTCTACTGAACAAGAAGAAACATTCATTGTTATACATCCCGATTTTGAAGTTAATCAACCTTAGATAACTGAAACATATCAATAAAAACTAGAAATTTCTGAAGTAATCACAGTTGAATATGTTACCACTGAATTTTCATATACTCATTTCACTGAGCCTAAAATATCTCAACCTGAATCTGAATCTACTTTGCCTGAGTCACCTTCGGATTTCATAAACCAGAATCCTAGTCGTCCTTGTTCACCTCGAGTGAAACTTCTCATTATGGAGAATATTACTCCTGGCCTAATTAGTATTGAAGAGATTTATGACATGGAATAAGAGATCACAATTCCTTCGCGTCAAGAATCTTTATATCTAAGGTTTAGTGAACATATTTACCCTTACGTTCCTTTTAGACCGATCCTTGGTATCAAAAAATTACCAACTTTCTGAATAACTATGGTTACAATTATTCACCATGCCACATCCCTTTTTAATTTATACCCATAGGTAGTTGCATGGCTTCATCAAGCATTTATACTAAATCATCTATGTTTTTTTCATCACCAGAAACATTTTTATATGGTGGTCCATCAGTTCCTATTGGATACTAGTCTTTCTCTTGCACTTTCTTAGAAGCATCTCCATCTTCTGAAAAATTTACACAATCAACTGGTCTCTATGAATCCACCACCGAATATTTGACAATTAAACATGTCTATATGTTTTTTCGGAAATATTCCTCAAGCTAGCTCTCAAGGACAACACCCTATTCAAGGGAAAAAACCTCTTCAAGGACAACAACCTCTTCAAGGGTAAAATTTTTATCAAGAGAAACTATCCTTTCAAGGAGGACAACCTTTTACTGGAACTTATCCAGGTAATTATCAAACTTATGTTCCAATACCTCAAACTGGTTATGGTCAACCTTATGTATCACAACCTTTGATGGGAGCTCCTTACCTAGGTGTTAAAACTGTGTGGAATCCATTGTTGAATCAATGATATTTTCAACCTAATTTATAGGTACCTTACAATCAACCTGTTCAACCAGTTGGACAATTTGGTTTTACCCAAGTCCAACATCATTTTTAGAGTGCACTTCAAATTACCCCTCAGGTATATGTGCCTAGTAGTCAGGAAGTTGGTCTGAGTACTCCAAGTACTCCTATCCAATCTTCTGCACAAATTTCTGTTCAACAACCAAGTACACCTATCCCTGAAGTTTCTAAAACCCCTGTTTGTACAACCCTTCAAATGATTGCATCAATTTTTACACATGAAATCCCTCAGGTTACTACTCATAAAAATTGACCTACGGTTTAGTCTACTATTCAATCCTCTATAGGACAACCTAGTGCAAGTACAGTTCAAACAAGCCAACCTTTTACAAGTAATTTTGTTTAGATTCAACCATTTCAAGGGAAATTTCAATATGGAAAAATGGGACAAAATCCAGTTTACTAGAATCAACCATACCCTGGTTATACATATCAAATACCATCTCTACCTCAGTTTAGTATGGCTTACCTTGGATACCCTGGAGGTATTCCAATCCCATCTGCTCAGGTTATCCCAGGTTATCCTAGATATCCTCCTCTGGGTACTGGTATTGTTCCTCAAGGTTATCAGTTTACACAATAAGACCCTAACCATCGGTTACCATTCATTGCAACTTTAGACTTACCAAACTTGTCATAGCTGATGAATGATCCAATTTATTATTTTTCGTTTCGGCTAAAAATGCCAACTAAGTTTCCCAGTGATATACCAAATTTTGAAGGAAAATCATGAGAAGACCCCTCAAATCATGTGATGACTTATCATCTGTGGTGCACATCAAACTCCTTAATTGATGATTCCATTCGATTGATAATTTTTCAGAGAACGTTGATCGGTTTAGCTGCGAAGTGGTACATCGAGTTACTACGTGGCTCTTTCAATAATTTGAATGCTTTAGCAACAACCTTCCTAACTCATTTTCAATTGCCAGTCTATTATGACAATGGCACAGAAATTTTAACTTCATTAAAACAAAGTACGTATACATACATTTCATATCACATACACGAATATCGATGTAGATGACGTTTAGTGAAAGTTTTTATTCAGTACCAAATTTTGGAAGAATGGTTTATTAAATCATTACTTTCAAATATTACTGAGGATGTAGATAAGGGAGGCATTGTAAGAGAAGAATAGGTCATAGCCCAAGTGCATTACTTAGACCTCATATATACATAATCTGGTACTCTATATGAAAAAATTCTTGATTTACCACGCCTAGGTCAGCTTACTACAACTCCTTCTAGTTCTCATTCTGCAGATGGTGTAATTTGTACAATTAATACTACACAGAGTAAGAAGAAATCATCTAAATCAACTTCTCCAATTATAACTCTACCAAATTCACCTAAAGGAGACCCTTCCCTTGAAAATTCTACCGAAATTCACTTTGTAGACTCATCTACAACTAAAGCTAAATCCAATAATAAGAAGAAAGGGAAGGGTAAAAATAAACAAAACACTTCTTCCAAAGAGAAAGCTGAAAAAACTGAACCATTAGATGAAAAACATAAACCTTGTTATCCTTGTCTTATCTGTTATGAGGATCACTACACCGAAGATTTTCCACATCGGGCCAAGGTATCCAAATTTTTCAAAGGTTCATCTAGTACACCTACTTTCTTAAAATGTCCTTTTCCATCTCAAGATAGAAAAATGATTGGATATTCTTCCAATTCATCGACATATATTTTGATGATGTCTCAAGTCATGGTTGCGACACGATCTCAAGACTATGGATCTAATAGTCTTGTAACTGGTAAAAAAACTGAATCACCCAGTCAACCACCAGTATAAACTCCTTCAATTTCCGAACCACTGCAAATCAAGAAACCTAAGCCTGATTTAGTGATTAAACCACCTACCAAAGGTGTACTTTTAAAAGTAGCTTTTAGTCTACATGTGATAGCCACTTGGAATTACAACATTGTTGAAGATTTGGTCATATCCCCTTCAGCAATGTCAGCCCTCGAAGTGCTGCAATCCTGTCTCACTCAGAGGAAATTACTGTTATCAACTATAGGAGATAATTATCCTCAAGACTTGAATCTGATTGTCTTTGATCTCGAAAATTTTGTACCTAGACTTCCACATCAAATGGATTTTCAAACTCCAGTATTAGTCAAATCAAGGAAAGTTTTTCTCACTATAATTGTTAAGGGAGCATCTAAATGTATTATGTTCTTAGCTTGTTGTAAAAATATTGGTTCTTCAATAATCAACCAGTCGCCGACCATACTTAAATCCTTTTATGGAAGAGGTTTTCGCCCATTCGGAATACTCCAGGATCTGCATATAGAATTAGAAGGAAAAACTGTAATGTTAGAGGTGGAAGTTGTTGATGCCCTTCTTGATTACAACCTTCTTCTATGTCGCAGTTGGTCTTATGCTATGACTTCTATTGGTTCATTAGTCTTTCAGATGATAATGTTTCCTTATAAAGGAAAGATTTTTAAAATCAATCAGTTGTCTTACCTCGATTCAGACCCTACTTCTACAGATAGTATCCAACATGGCAGAAAAATGGTTACCCTTACAAATATGTTAGGGTAGGACTAGTTAAGGATTCCTCTCGCATGGGAACTTTCGCTATGCCTTCTCCCAACATACCGCGAACTATTTCCAATATCAATATCATCACAACAATCACAATTCCATTTTATGACACATGGAATGTTCCTTTAGAATCAAATTAGACTCCTATGGTGGCAAGATGCCTTTAATTCCTTTTGAATCATCATATGTAGCAGTACAATCGTGTTCTAACACTACATCAACTTCTACTGATCAAATGAATGTGGCCAGTGAAGAGTCATCTTCTATATCAAGCTCAAATTTGACATCATTTTCGGATCCTTTTCAACACCTATTTTCATCTATTTTCAACTGATGAAAATATTCGAGAAATCTTGTCATCGAATGGATAGCCATGGGACGATCTAAATCATCGATATTCTTTATTGCCTGACCTTGATAAACTTGAAAATGATTTTTCATCCATATTTACAATTGATTATGTCAAGGAACCTTAAAATCCCACATCGATTATACATTTGGATTATGAGAAAAAATTGGGAAATATTTCTAGCATAATTCCTATTGACAAATCAATTAAACCTGGAATAATTGAGAACATTCATATAGGTGTTTCTTGTTTGATTGAAAAGATCAAAACTTACAAAGCTCTATTTCAAGAATTCAGAGACATTTTTTCCTTGTCTTATGAAGAAATGCAAGGTATTGATCCTAATATTTTTATTCATGAAATTAATACATACCCGGATGCTAAGCCTATTAGATAGAGATTATGTCCAATACATCCGTGGAAATCTACTGCAATTAAAGCTGAAGTTGAAAAAATACTATGAGCAGGATTTATTTATTCTATTATTTTGATGGATTGGGTATATAATATAGTTCCCATAACAAAGAAACAAGGGACCATCAGAGTATGTGTCTATTATCGGGATATTAACAAAGCTTGTCCCAAAGACAATTATCCTACCCCCTATATCGATCAAATTGTTGATGATTGTGCCAGAAACAAAATATTCTCATTTATGGATGGTTTTTCTAGTTACAAAATCAACATACTCCCTGCTGATCATCCTAAAAAAACATTTGTATTTCCTTGGGGCACGTTTGCATATTTTAAATTACCTTTTGGACTGAAAAATGTGGGCGCAACTTTTCAAAGAGCTATCTATTATGCATTTCACGATATCAAACATATAGTAGAGCCTTACCTGCTCATTATTTACGCAGACAAGATCATCCTACACACTTAAGTGCTATATTTATGAGATGTAGGCATTACAACATTCATTTGAATCCGCAAAATTCATTTTTTGTGTACAATCAGGGTGTTTACTTGGGCTCTTTTTTTTGAAAGAGGGCATTCATGTCTATCCATTGAAGGTTGAGGTTATCATTAATCTGCCTCCTCCTTCCACTATTCACCAACTCCAAAGTTTGCAGGGGAAAGCAAACATTTTGCGTTGTTTTATCCTTAACTATGTAGAGTTGATGAAAGGTTTTACCCAGTTGTTGAAACAATATGTTCCATTCATTTGGGATGAGATTGCCGATAAATATTTTGATGCACTTAAAAACGTGTTGACCCATGCACCGTTATTGCATTCACCCAATTAGCACTGGGATTATTTTTTGTATTTGACTGCATTTGAATCCATGATTGCAATGGTTTTATTTCAAGAGGATGATTCTAACAATGAACATGCGATTTATTACCTAAGTCAGAATCTCAACCCGAAGGAAATCAAATATTCGCATGTGGAGAAATTGGCCTTGGAAGTTGTTTAATTTGTCCAATGTTTCCGTCATTACATATTGTTACAAAAAACCACAGTGATATCTAATCGCAACCCGATGACGTATATTTTCATGAAG
The DNA here is from genome assembly GCA_034641835.2 of Pinus albicaulis. NCBI lineage: Eukaryota > Viridiplantae > Streptophyta > Pinopsida > Pinales > Pinaceae > Pinus > Pinus albicaulis. The sequence continues at coordinate 709,094,793 of CM076573.1, read as the reverse complement.
AAATTTCACGAGGGAAAGTACTCCTAATGGATCATTATCCTGCAAGATTTTGATTTGGAGTTCGAGAAATCCAAGTCTAAGAAATCACTGGTCTTTTTCAAACTTATGTGTCATTTTCCCAATACTGAGTCTGAAACAGCAACAAAAAATCCTCTTGTTGATGAATCTCTGTTTCTAATCAGTACTTTAGATCCTTGGTTTGGGGATATCATTATATATCTCCAGACCCAAACATTTCGACTAGATATTTCACAATCAAATTGACGAAGAATTCAATACCAATGTCAGCAATACAATATTGTTGGTGACACTCTTCATCGTCATGGTGTCTATTCTGTTTTTCGACATTGTATAACTCATGAAGAGGCCGAAAATGTTTTGAATGATTTCCATTCTAGAGCTTGTCGTGGCCATATGTCTGGGTTTTCCATGGCCTAAAATATATTGCACGCTGGCTATTTCTGGCCGTCTTTATTCAAAGACTATATTCTCACGGTTAGAAAGTGCCACAATTGCTAGATTTTTTATTGAAATATGCATGCAGCTCTGGCTCCTCTTCACCCAATCATTGATGTTGATTCCTTTGCCAAATGGGTCATCAATTTCATCACATGTAACCCTCACTTGGTCGGGGGGCATGGGTATATTATTCTTGTCGTAGATTACTTTACTAAATGGGCCATGGCAATGCCCACATTCACGGCTAATAGAAAAACTGCAACAATTTTCATATTCAATCACGTGATTGCTCAGTTTGGTGTCCCTCAAGCTATCGTTACGAACCATGGAAACCATTTTCAAAATATTATGATGACTAAACTTTCTAATCAACTTGGCCTACGCCACACTAGTACATTTGGCGAAAATTCCGACACTTTAGTTCCGACACTTTTGTCGTATTGTCGGAAATTTCCCCAAATTTTATCAATTTGTCAAATCCCGCCAGCAACCGTCGCTATACCAACGTTTAGGGACATCGTCGCTTTTGCGACATTTATGAATGTTGTCGGAAATGCGACGTTCTAAACTATTCGTCGGAAGAGTGATGTTTGTGGGACATAACGTCGGAAATGTGACGTCTTTAAAATATGTGGCAGTATTGCAACGGTTTGGAGAAAATGTCGCAAGACTTACGTTTTTCTCCAAACCGTCACAATACCGACTCATATTTTAGAAACGTTGCATTTCCAACGTTTCTAAAATATGCGTCGGTAGCCAAACCTTACCATATGTTTTGACATATGCCATCGGATTTGATAATATAAGTGCCATACCATTATATCCAAAGTTTAATTGGAATGTACCTCCAACAAATCACATATTTGGACTTTGCAATAGCTAACACCACCATTGTAATGTTTTTCCACTGTATGGTATACTTTGGAATATGATTTTCCACCATAATTAAACCTTGGAACTTTGGGTTAATGTATATAATGTGTGGAATTATATAATAAGGTTTGGATTAAATACGAATATATATATAATGAAAATTTTAATTTAAAATGCAAATTATATTAATATAATTTCACATTTAAATATATTTTTTCTCATTAATATTTAAATATAAATTTATTTTTACATATAATGTTATAATATAGTTTCAAAATGAACATCACATTAATAATTTCACATTCAAATATATTTTTTAAATAGAGTTTTAACTTACTTTTATATATAAATATAAAATAGAATAAAATTTTTGAAAAATAAATATCTAAAATTATTATAGAATTCACACTGCATTTCAAATATATTAACAATTATATTTTAAATATATTTTTTTTATATAGTTTTGAAATAAGTTATTAGATTGGTGAATAAAATTAATTACATTTTAATTTTGTATAATTTCTTTTTTGGTAAATTAATTTCATGAGGTTCACAAATCTCAAGTCAAATTTAAACCAGCTAAACAAAAACTCTAATAATTTCATGAAAATCATCTAAAAATTTATTGAAATATCAAACTTGACAATAGACCAATATGGGTTTAGTTAGTTTTATAAGGATCATGTTGGAAGTTATGTTGTTAATTTACATAGAACACCACTGTTTTTGTACAATATTTTTAGTTTCTATTTTTTTATCTTTATCTTCACGATTCTAATATGTTAAGTTTTTTTTATACCACATACATTTAAATTATACAAATTAATACATTTATAAAGAGTTCTAATAGAAGCATAATAGTTCAATAAAATATAAAATTTAAATACTTTGGGTGGCAGGAGGGGGAGGGGGAGAGATTCTCCTAAATCCCAATGGAATATGAAAAATAAAGTACTTATGGGGGCTAGTCCAAAGAATGAACAATCTCACATAAATGTATGGGGTTCTTCCAGGTCTCCAATTGGCTAATGATCGAGATGTCTCTAAGTTAGTGATCTTGGGGGATTCCCTTATCATTATTCAACACCTTCAAAAAGGTTTTCTCCTGAAGAACAACAATTTATCCCTCCTCCTTATAAAAATAAATAGTACCCTAAAATCATTCTCTCAAAAGGATTATTACCACATTTTAAGAAGCCAAAACAAAGAGGCAGATACATAAACGAATCAAGCCTTCCTTCTTGAAGGAAGCGGGTTAGTATGAGATCAATGACATGTCAGGTTGGAAAGATATTCCACGAATAATTCCACTCAATATAATTGTCGCTCTCTCTTATCTTTATAGTTGGATATATGCACCATGAGAATTATTTTTTGAAGATTTCCAAAGCCCTCCTTTCTATGCCCCCCCTATCTCCTCCTATATATGCACATATTCACATCACGCATAACATTTTGCGTCAAGATCTCATCACTAAGGTTGAGGTGGTGGTTTGTGGGGTTGTTGGCCACGCGCCCATTTACCCCTCACATGTGGATTCTTATGAAGTTGGACAACCCTTAATTCCCTCTGTTGCCTTCATACCAAGTTCATTGATGGATACAGGGTGGGGATATTTAATGAATTTCGTGGTTGATTCGATCCCTCAGGCATGGAAGTTCACTAGCCTAAAGGTGGAATTCATGGTTGGTGTTAACATGATAAGGAAAAAAGTATCAGTTCAAGGGTGTGCCCTTGAGAGTCAAGACAACCCTTCTGCGACTTGGTGGGCTCTCCACACCTTTGTAAACTCCATTGATGCAAATAATTCTTTCAATCGTATGTGTCTCTTGCTCAATGTTGTGAACGTTAATGTCTCACTCGTCTCATTCAAAGTGAAAACATGGGGAATTCTCTTGTATTTTCTTGGCTCAATTTCCTCCTATGCACTAAGAAGTTGGGAATATTTCCCCTCCAGGTTGTCAATGGATTTTCGTAAATCTCAAGAAGTCAAGTTGGAATTTTTTCCAGTGGGTGTTGAATTTCTCATCTTCGAATTTCAAGCTTCTTCACCACCCTGTGTGCATCCTGCAACCTTTTCCATGGAAATAGGTGTTACTGTGTTGAGGGCACCATCACTAGTGTAGCTTCATGCATCCCAAGTCTTGCACAATTTTCATACGCACAATTTCCCCTGCACAAATACTAACTTCTTTGGTACCCTTAGTTCTATTCTGCTTTTTTTCTTAGTTGAAAACTCCCTCCCTTTCTTCCAGCTTGTCTCTTTCCATGTTTCGATAAATTTTGGGTCTCCTCCTTGTGTAGGTAGCTCCCCTAGCTCAAACCTCTCCCCCTATATTTCCAAGCTCTTTTGGCTCCCTATTTGTGGTATCAAGTCACACTTTGTATCTAATTTTGTGTTCCAACACTCGATTTCTGTCCCTTATGGGGAACAAGTTGCACAAGATGGTACAATTTTATGTCCACATCCCCATTATTGCCATTTAGACCAATATTAATGCATAAATTTTCAATCATAATATAATATTAAATTTCGTTATTACTTTTCAAACACCCCTTAAGTACCTCTTGTCCACATCAAAATGGCATAGGTAAGAAAAAGTTCTAAAATAAATTATACTCGACATAATAAAAACAATATGCAAAAACTATAGTTATAGCTTACATATTCTTACTTGGGCCAACATTATATAACTTCACTTCACCAGGATGAACATTAACTAAGGCTTCACGTATGCATCCACCAAAGCTATCACATCAATGTAGTCCCTAATACATATACCTTCAAGAGTATTGTGACCGCACGGGTGCCCTGTGCATGTTCGTGTGGCCCGTTTGCCAGTTTCTCCCTTGTGCCTTCGTTTGGTCGTGCGCGCCGTGTCGCGCCATGTGAGGGCGCTCACCCGAATGCATTTAGGTTAGGTCGTTTCGTTTGAGGGTGGTCGTATCAAATTTACTAAGTTAATGTGACCACAAGGGTGCCTTGTGCACGTTCGTAAGGTTCATTCATTATTTTCTCCCTTGTGCCTTCATTCAGTCAGGCGCGCCGTGTGAGGGCGACCGTATCAAATTTGCTAAGTTGTGACTGTATAGGTGCCTTTTTCATGTTCGTGCAGCCCATTTTATGTTTTCTTCCTTGTGCCTTCATTCGGTCGTGCACGCCGTGTCGCACCGTCTGAGGGCACCCGCCCAAACATGTTCGGGTCGGGTCATTTCGTTTGAGGGCGGCCGTATCAAATTTGCTAAGTTGTGACCGCACGGGTGCCTTCTGCACGTTCGTGTGGCCCATTTGTCATTTTATCCCTTGTGCCTTCATTCGGTTGGGTGTGTCGTGTCGTTTTGTTTGAGGGCGCCTGCCCAAATCCGTTCGGGTCGGGTCGTTTCGGTTGAGTGCGCTCGCCCAAACATGTTTGGGTCGAGCCCCCTAAGCCCCCAATCTCTAATCGCTTAACTACTAACTCATTATTCGACCCCTAACCCCTAAATGCACCTAAATCCCCTAACCCAGCCTAACCCCCAATCCCCTAAGCCTTTGCCTTTCTCTTCCCTTCTAATTCTGTAATAGTGTCATAGTGATGCCAGCCAACTTCTTTGGAAAGAATTCCTAACATACAATAGTTGTGACCTGGCTGAAGCCTCAACACTTTCAGAGCATCTGGAATGACCATTCTCTTCTTCTGGTCATATGGCAGGGGAACCCCTTCAAAATCCCTTAGCCTAGAAAGTGCTGCAGTGCCACGCTTGGTTTTTTGTGGAATCATTCTTCTAATTGTCCAGTAGTTGAATCCTTCTCTTACTTTATTGTCATTTGCCCATACCTAACCAATGAGAGCACAAGAACACCTATTTCTATAAAAGCACCTATAACTTCTCTTAATTTATTGTCATTTGCCCATAACTAATCAATGAGAACACAAGAACACCTATTTATATAAAATCACCTATAATACTTTTGTGGGTTTCACTAATATCCCTTTAGTTAGTGTGTGCACAGTAGCCTAGATCCTAAAGTGATTCCCGTACAATGATAATCCACTAGGTGTATTTGTTCTTAAAAAACTATGCATGGATAGATGTCCCATTTATGGCCAAGTTCCACCAAAATGGTTCCCCCTACCTACCTAGTAACTACATTACATTTATTTCATGACAAGACTACCCTACAACCCACCAAATTTATATCATATCCTTGACGTCAACAACAATTTGTTGTTCAAGATATAGCTAAGTTGGAACAAACTTAGCTCTAGAGCTTAGGATATTTTTCCACCTCTAATTTTTATAAACCAATAGATATAAAATTTCTAAAGCATGTGGGAGCCCTTTAAGTATCACCTTTCCTATATTGACTCCATCTTAAAAATCATGGAAAATGTCCATAGATGAGTTATCCTTACTAAACCAAAAATTTCATTGAAAATAATCATTCATACCATAACATTACTACTGCCCTTTTAACCACATAAAACTTATTTTTAAGTTACCATAATTCATATTTAATATCACATAATTAGATTAAAAAAACAACCAAAATCCCTAGTTTATGAAATAAAAATTCAACAATTTTATATAATTAATAATTTAAATAAATGTCTTAGATATAACCTCATTAATAATTATTTATAATCAACAATACCACTTCTTTACCCAAACCCCTTATTAACCCCAAGAAAAGTCTCACACATTTTGTTTAATGGAATTTGAGTGGTCATAAATTTTATGATGAAATTGGAAATTATAATAATCCAAAAACAAAATCTCATAAACTTTATTCTATTCTACCGGATTAGGCAATCACAAACTTATTTCATTGTATAAATCTCATTTTTCCTTCTCTTCGGAAATGTATAAGGTTTTTTTGGACTTCTAACCCTCGTTCATATTCCCTTGAAACTCTTCACATATATATAAATATATATATATATATATATATATATATATTATTTAGCTTGATTTGACATCAACTAGAAGTTTTTTATCCCATGTGCTTCGAAATTGTGACCCCATGGGAATTTAATGGTGTAGTCAATGGAGAGAATACATCCAACTCAATGCAGAAGTGGGTCATACATAAACATGAATGAAAAATTACTCTTTTTTGGCTTAGTGCATGTATAAACTCTCATATAGAACCATTTTTTCAAGTCACCATTGGCCCAGATGTGCAAAGCATCAAAGGTTTTGTTTTGGCAAGTATTACATGTATTTCATTTAAAAATGTCAAAAAATTTCAAATCTCAAAAGTTTTAATTTCCCTCGTTCATTTCCCTCTGATTTCCCTCCGGTTGCATGGTTTTTCCAGGGAAGGAGGGAGGATGCGGCCATACTGTCGCCGGTTTTGAGGGTTGCATGGTTTTTCCAGGGAAGGAGGGAGGATGCGGCCATACTGTCGCCGGTTTTGAGGAAAGATGCAGCCATACTATTGCATATTTGGAGGAAGGATGCGGCCATATTGTCGCAGGTTTGGAGGAAGGATGTGGTAAGTAATGCAATGCCCTTTAGGTTTCTTTGGTTATTTGTTTTCCCATTTGATTTTGTTACTTTCTACTTCTGCCCATTTGGTTATGGTGCATTTTATTAGCTATGATAATTTTTGGTTGGCTTCTGCGGCAATGGCTATTTGGTTTCGATGTGTTTTAGTTTACCCATAGGGTTTTGATGTTTTTTTTTCAGAATTTGCTCCAATGGCCTTTTTGGTTTTGATGTTTTTTCAGCTCCTGAGTGTATGGTTTCCCTAATGGAGAACATGGAGTTGGTCCCAGGACCCGATACTTCTTCCTTCATTGATTTTATGGTTATTCATTTCCTCCCAAAAATTTTACCAAGTGAAAAAGTAGACAAGGATTTTGCCAGAAATCCTGTGCCTCTCGTGGCTATAGGGAGGCCTGATTCTAGAGGAAAAGAAGGGGCTCTTAAGTTGTGTACAAATATACCTCTTATTTTTAATTGATCAGAATGTGGTTCTTCCTGATTCTTAATAAAGTGATTTGTGTAAGGGCACCAATCAAGTGTTTTGCTCTCTTGTGTTTGAGTTTATTTCTATCTGTATTGCACTTGTTCTTAGGCTCACTTTCTCCCTAGAGTTGTGCTCCTATTGACTGATTTGTCTTCAAGTGTTGCATTGAGCTAGTCCTGGTTTGTTCTCTTTAGTGCAAAATTTGGGTTTGTGTTTGTTTTGTTCATTTCTCTCAATATTCCTTTTGATTCTCTACAAACACTACTTTCTGTTATAAACTATGTTGACAGGCTAGAATGGCTAAGTTGTATTCACCATTTCTTTATTTTAGATTTCTTGGTTATCCTTTACTGTCTGGTAAATTCTTCATCTCATGTATCTATCTTTTGTATGTAGCATGCATCACTTTGAATATGAGACAGTGCCTAACTACAGTATAAACTAATTTATATCCAAGGTCACATTAAAAGCTTCAGATATACTACTATATAAGCTAATTTTTACCCAAGGTTGAATTAAACGCTTCAGATATTGATATGTTGTTATGTTGGTTCAGGTATTGCCAATTCTCGACTTGTTGATCTTCCACTTGATAAGTTCCAAACTGCTCTTGCTCGAATACTTCAGGTATTTTTCACGTGTTTAAAGATTTGAAATTTGTTTTCCCATTGATTATCTTGGAGTGCACTTTCCCCTTATTTTAGTTTTTGAAGTGCTTCTTCCTACAATAGATAATATTTTTACACTAAATGCTCTTGGAAACATGAATTCTATCTGAAAATTGAAATAAAGCAATAATTGAACCAGATTTTCAAGCTGAAGTAGTGCTTTGGATTGATGTTAGTTTGCAAGCCTACTGGTTCTAACTTCTTTCTATAGATAATAAATATAAGGATGTACTTTCTTCAAACTGATAAGGAGATTGTGAAAGAGTTGAGCGTCTTTATTTTCTTCTTTAGGCAAGGCCACAAGATATTCTATTAGTTGGGGGTTGTGGATTGGTTGAAAATTCAAAATCTTTGGACCTGCAATTACTGCACAGTGGCACAGACTGACTTCAAGTGGCCACAGTTTCCTGATAGAATTTATCTTAAATTTTGATAACCTTCTATTTCAAAATTTAGGCACATGGTGATTTATACAAAATAAACTTGCATCTTGGATTAAAGTGCATTATATAATAGGTCATCTAACTAATTATTTTTCTTGCTGAGGGTTTGGCTGTGCGGAATTATTTTTCTTGCTGAGGGTTTGGCTGTGTGGAATTATTTTTCTTGCTGAGTGTTTGGCTGTGTGAACTCACCTTAATTATATTAGATATAATACCCAATCCAGTAATGTGTCCTTGCTTATGGGAATGCATTTTGTTTTGTGCAGGGTTCAGTTCACACAGGTCCTGCTTTGACAGCTGCTGAAATTTTGGTTGCAATCCGTGCAATTGATCCAGAAAAATATTGAATACCATTGAAGAAGGCATGCCAATTTTATTTATTTATTTATTTGGTTTATTTTCAATATATTCTATAATTTGCTTATTATCTTGCAATTGCTTTGTTTGATGTATCATTGAAATTAAGATAAGCGTAATGGGTTTGTTTTCAGGTAACAGATGCTTGTTCTGCATGTTTTGAGCAGCGTATTGTGTTTACTCAGCAAGTTTTGGCAAAAGTGTTGAATCAACTGGTATAAATTTTAGTAATTGATTACATCTTGATGTATAATTCATACATTCATTTTTTTTATGTTGCTAATGTTGGCATCCAAACATAAAGTTTATTAGGTAAGAAAAATTCATTTGAAAATGGTATGTTCTAACCCATGGTTCTGAAATTCTAATATCTGTTGTTTGAGCAGGTCGAGCAAACTCCCCTGCCTTTGTTGTTCATGTGCACCGTTATTCAAGCAATTGGAGCTTTTCCTACTCTAGTAACATTCATATCTAGAAATTGTCTTTAATACATTTGTTACTTCATGGAGTCTTAATAACAAGGAAAATATTCTAAAAAATAATATGTGGGTTTTCTCATGCAAAAGAGATGAAGAAACATGAATGAGTACTTTAGAGTGTGTTCCTCTTAAGAACTTGTTGAATAAGAACTTTCATTGATTTCTCTAAATGTTTATTGACAAAATATGGATGTAAATTGATGGTTGGCCCTTAAGTAACTAAATTTATGATGACTAATGACCTAAGGTTGAACACATTCAAGAAGCAATGCTATTATGCTATTATGACATTATGTTATTGCATATGACATTATGTGACATTTCATTGTGCTATTATGTTACGTAGCTTTATTCTATTAGGTTGTATAAGTATATGCTTGGAATGACCTGGAATTTGAAAAAAAAAAAATTGGTTAGGCATTTCCATGTGTTTTGAATTTAGTACCTTCTGCTTGGGAGGGTTTTTGCCATACTTATCACAATTTCCTTTCCTCTGAAATTTTTTAAATACAAGAAAGCATTTTATTTTCCAGAGCTATTGGATAAACATCCCGCTTTCCCATACCCTGCCCTACCAATGGCCTTTTAAGAAGTTGTGTTATATATTAATCTCTGGAACAAGTATTCCATGGAAGTATTGTATATCAGACCATTAGTGAAAATTATTGATTTATTCACAAATGCTAGAATCCCAAGGATACCCTAAGGATGGCCGAAGGTGACTGAATTAAAATTTCTTTCAAAATATTACAAACACTCCAAACAAATCCTTGTTTACTAAGCCACAAATCAAAGAAATTTTATGTCCAAGATTCACTATCCTAGAGGGCTGAGTGATGTTCATAACTTTCAGTATTAAAGGAGGGATCATGGCCTTCGCAAGTCACAAGACTCATTTTGATATGCTACTGATGTCACAAAGATAAGAATTTCTATTTTAGATTAGGTCGTATGAACAAACTTTAGGTTCTATGCCCTAACAAGTCGCCAAACACAGTCTAAGGATGTTCAAAAGGAGCATAACTAAGTCCTCAATTTCTTCGTTGATCTGAGAAAGGGATCATCATGAATTTATTGATTTTTTGTAGTGGATTCTTTGATGAGGATGAAATAATAGTACAATTAAAAACAAATGGATCAGTATAGCTTCAAGAGGAGATTTATCTGAACATATCCCAAACCGTAAAGAATAAAATAAAAGGCCAAACCCTGTAATAAATTATCCAAATGAATTCCTGAAATGAAACCCTAAAAGAATCCAATTTTTTTCCCAAAAACATATGCCAAAAACAAGATTCCTTTAGCTCTTTCGCTAGTCAGGAGAGACATTCTATTTGTTGTTTTAGAGAGCTTAATATATTCTTGAATAATTTCCCTAAGAAGGGCCAAGTCCCTGCTTGTACAATGCACCACATACCTAATCCAACACTAAACCTTACAACGGTCAAAGTTTAGAGTAATGGTCACAATAGATTGTTCGTTGAAGTGCTTTTAGGAGAATTAATTAATAGTATTTATATAGTTCCTACGGGCTTGAGAGAGGGATTCATAAGGTCATTCGTTGGAGGATTTCTTACTAATAAAATTTTTAAATTTTAATTCCTTAGGACCTAAGCATTAACCCTTGTAGAGAATATTGACACTTGACAAAGATCAAAGCCCCTTGTAATACTTCAGATCTTTTATAAAATATCTTTACCACACCTAAGATGGAATAACACTTCTTCCTTGAGTTAAATAAGTGTTGGGCTATGGCAGGGTGCCACATCACCATGCATTGGGTTTTAGCCCATGTTCTGGGGTTTTCAACTTCAAATGAGGATATCTCACAATCCATGAAGAACCACTCGGCATGCCACATGGAACTAGAAACATATCGACAAGGAGAATCTAATGGCAAGGATTTTCATGAAAAATTATAAATAATTTATTTTTAAATATTTTTTTATTTTCGTCAGAAGACAGACATTTCGTTTTTTTAATATTTTTTAGTTTTCATCGCAAGACTGACGTTTTGTTTTTTTTAAATATTTTTTCGTTTTCTTCCAAAGACCGACGTTTTGTTTTTTTAAATATTTTTTAGTTTTCGTCGCAAGAGCAACATTTTGTGTTCGTCGGAAGACCGACGTTTCGTTTTCGTCGGAAGACCAACGCTTCATTTTTTAAATATTTTTTAATTTTTGTCGCAAGAGCGAAGTTTTGTGTTCGCCAGACGACCGACGTTTCGTTTTCGTTGGAATAGCGACTTTTTCTTTGCGTCGGAAGAGCGACGTTTTTGATAACATCAGAAGAGCGACGACGGTCTAGAAACGTCGGAAAAAGTGTCGCCATTCCAGCACTTTATTGAAGTGTCGGAATTGTGATGTAATGGCTAACCACGTTTTTCCCCACCTCAAACTGTCTCTCTTCCGACAATTATGTGTCACAATAGCGACAAATTAGCCGTCAGAAATTGGGCCAAATGTGCTAGTGCCATGATAATTCTACACCATATTACCCACAGGCCAATGGCCAAGTTGAGGTTGTTAACAAGGTTTTAACCAACATGATTAAATGGATTGTAGGAAGTCATAAGACGAATTGGCATACCATGATTTTTTCTGCATTAGTAGTGTTATATCATTCACCCTCCTATTCCTAAGAAAGCTTATAAGGGCGGATCACCCGACAACATTAAGAGGTGAATAGTTTAAAAGAACTGAGATAGAAAAATATGAAAAGTGATCCATACATGAAAAGAGAATAATGCAATATATATATAGATATATATATATATATATATATATATATATATATATATATATATATATATATATATATATATATATATATATATATATAAGGCGTATTTGAGGTAAAATTCTGAAGCGAAGCGAAAAGGGTAAAGGTGCAAGACAGTGGTACGGGGCAGGGCCTGCCCATGTTCTGCACGTTCACAAGAGAGGGACGTGTGAATAATTCTGGGGGCTGTTACACTAAAAAATGTCACCTTGACATTCTGCTAATTGTATGAGCTCATTAAAACTCATACATGCTTCCTCTGCAAGTCTTACAACCTTTACTCCTCATGTCAAGCCCTAAAACAGGAGGAAAAACCATAAAAATCTCTGAAACTTTGCGTACGCAGGTAACATGAACCCTGCCTGCGTTCCTAGCTTGGGTACGTAGGTAATACACTGCTTAACTATGTTCTAGAACGCAATTTTAATTTTTCAATGCCTGCGTACCCTCCTCAAAGTCAAAAAGGCGAGAAAGTAAAGTCAAAAAATTGGTTTGAGGTCAATTCTAGAAGGTTCTAGATGAGAATTTTTGGGGATGAGTATGCTTTGATAAGGTGCATGTATCCCTCACCTTAAGGAACTAATCCCTTGATGTGAGGAGCCTATCCCTTTGAAAGAGGATTCTATCCCTTCAAAGGTGGAACCCTAACCTCCTCATATGCTCTATAAAAGGAGGCATTGGGTAGCCTCAAGGGGAGTTCAAGCTTTTGTGTGATTGTGTTGAAGTGCTGTTGAGATTTAGACTTCTTTCTACTGAGCTTTTGAGAGGAAAGATCACATACCTCTTTATGCTCCTGGAGAAAGAGTGCAAGACTTATCAAAGTAGAGGAGATTCCTGCTTCGGACCCCGAGAAGGCCTTTCAAACATTAAGGCTAAGGTTGTAAGGTTCTTCTGTTATTTTTAAGATTAATACGATCAAGTTTTGTTTTTCTCAATAAATTGTCGTTCGATTGTTTATTTCAATAAGCTGTCATTTGATCATTTATTTCATAGATTACTTGATCACTATGATAGGTATGTTTTATGATTATCTTTTATACAGGTGCTATTTAATATTTGTTTGTTTGTGATTGCAGGTCAAGAAAAGACAACTCTCATTGCGATGGAAGGATTATTGTTGCGACGAAAGAACTCTTGTTGCGACGGAAGGATTATTGATGCGATGGAAGCATTGCGACCGTAAATAGGCATTTGGATCTAAGGTAGGATTGACACCTTCATAGCATTTATTTGTAAAACGAATATATTTAGAGAAAGACAAACTTAGTTGTTCATTTGTTGCTAGATTTTCTTCTGACACTAGGGAGATCGATCTTGATAGCATTAAGAGGTGAATAGTTTAAAAGGTGTGAGATAGAAAAATATGAAAAGTGATCCATACATGAAAAGGGGATAAGGAAATATATATATATATATATATAAGCTAGATTTGCGGAAAAATTCTGAAACGAAGCGAAAAAGGTAAAGGTGCAAGACAGTGGTAAGGGGTGGGGCTCACCCGTGTTCCGCACATTCACAAGAGAGGGACGCGTGAATAATTTCGAGGGGGTCAAGGATGGTAAGGGGAAGACGGAAGCGCCGCCACCCCCCCCGGTAATCCTAATGATGTGGCCGAAAAAGGGACCCGAAGTTAAATACTTTGCAGGGAAAACGACCACAGGTCTCAAGCTGTTACAGAAATCCTATGGCATTCCTAGGGGGCTTGATCCCGATGCACACCTTTCACTATGATCTAACGGTAAGGTAATTCCTAGGACATCCAGTACATGACCAGTACCAGCATTTAACCCAACACGTGGTATGCACCTAACCAAAAGCCAATTAGCAAACGAACAGATGCCACGCATCTCAATGTCAACGTCCTTATGACATCAGCCCTACTAGCATCACTCTAATCTTGTTTTCTGGGTTGTTTAAGTTGTATAACCTTGTTCTGTGATTTAATGTGGAAAAATACTTCCTTTTTACGCGTTACTATATAAGCGAAAGTGAAAATTCCCAGTACCAGTGCCGTCAAGTCGTTTCCAAACTCCCTGCATCATTTTCCCCAAGCATTGTCCTTATTACATAGGTATTCCATCCCTTTCCAATATCTAGTTTCCTTTCGCTTTTCAATGTTTATAATGGTCATGGGTAAAGTCGCAGTCAAGAAGTCAGAGCCCGAAACCCCTCAAGCTCACAAGTCCAGGGCTGCCCCTGGACCAGAACCTTTCACAGATTTACAAGCCCACATCCAGGACCCACAATACCCACTTTTCATTAGTAGTGTCAAGCCTGAGCTATACAGGAAGCATGTGGAAAATAGGGACAAGTTTCGAGTCGTTTTGTCTGGATTGTATCACCATATTACTCCCCCTGTATACCCAGTGGTAAAATTCATCTATTGGCTCAGGGATGCTTACGATGAACACTGGGACATGTTCCTATCCTCTCAGGGGAACAAAATATTCAGTATATCCCCCCAAATCATCAAAAAAGCTCTCTGTTACCCTACCAGTTCGAATTACGTTCGTTTCAATGAAATGACGCTATCTCTTTAGTTTTCTAAGTTACCATGGAGGCAACAAAACGATTTCATTGCTGCTATTTCCAACTCTCGCCTCACAGCCTTCCCGTCTGTAGTTTCAGTGCCCTTGAGTACATTCAAGGAGGACCTTCAGCCCACCCTTGCTCTTATTGTAGGACTACTAGGTGTAGAAGGGGTTGAGAAAGTCTCAAAAGAATGCATAGTCCTTTTATGGTTAATGTCGCAGCCTGGTGTTGTATTGGACATCCCTGGTTTCTTGGCCTCTACCATCCAAAATCAAATCCAAGACCTCTCAAATACCGGTTGTTTCCGTTTATGTTCTATGGTCTTCTACCTTTTCCTCTTCCAGCAGGCTGATAATTTTGAGGTTTTGGGTCTAGAAAAAGTCTATAGGATAAATTCTCATCCAAGACCTGTTTTTGACTGCAACTTGCAACACATCAGTTGGAAAATGGAGTGGGATACTCAAGTTTCTTGAATGATTTTATGCCCATAGCCTACACCATTATCCATGATAATCCCCCACCTAGGATTTTTCCTGAGTAGAAGAAATGGCTGCAGTGCAGTGAGGCTGAAAGCACGGGAGACTGGTACCTATTTGATGACTACACTGAAATCAGGGTTTATGGTGCAGAAGTTTCCCCTACAGATTACCATTTTTTCCTGCCATGCAGATTTATCCCCTGGAATACCTCCGGTAGACCTTTAAGGTTGACCAACTCCACTTCCTCGCTGCGAAAAAGGGGTTCATTCTCAAGCTTCCTACAACCATCGACCCTTTCATTTTTAACTCAAGGCATGCCCTCCCCATAGTGGAAGACCTTATCAAGGGTATGGATTTAAGGCAAGGGAAAGCTTGGCCCTATGATCTGAGAGGCATCATCTCATATAAAAGGAAGAAGATTAAATAAACTCCTTCTGCTCATGAAACTAGACCCTTCATCGAGTGGCGAGCTAATCCTGAAACCTGGCCTTTGCTTTCACAGATGGAGACTGATTCATCTGCGACAGGGGAAAAGGGAGATACTGCTTCGACAAAAGAAGCGGGTCAGAAACAGGTGGAAGAGGTCAGCGCTTTAGGAGAAGGTTACCCGCCTCCTAAAAGGAAAAGAACCAGAACCAATGAACAAGAAAGTATTGGAGAAGAGAAATTGCTACAGAAAGAAACACTTTATGGTCAACCGGACAAGGGAAAAGAAGGTTTTGTGGTAATACATGATGGCACATCATATTCTGACTTCTCAGAAGTTTCACAAGCCATCACTGCTACCAGCTCCAGGGGGGAAAGTGAAAGGAAGGTGAGGAACAGAGCGGTCAGAGAAAAACACTTGTCTGAATTAGAGGGATATGTTGACAAGTATCAAAATAGGTTTTCTGCTGCAATAAATTTGGACAAAGAACAATTGATAATGGCCATGAATGAAGAGATATTAGACCTAGAGGTTGGCACCACCAGCTATAGAGCTCTAGAAATAACAGTAACCATGTCGCAAGTCTCACCAATAGATAAGTGCAATATGTTCCAATATTCTGGTGATATGCTAAAGGACGAGGTGGTGAAGCTCTCCCTCACTCTGAGGAAGTTACAAACCAAGCATAACCAAGTGCTCCATAACCTCAGAATGGATAAGATCAACTCCCGTGCACTCTCAAATGATTTACGCAGTCTCCAAGAAGTGGTAAAAGGAAAGGAGAGTGGTAAAGCAGACCCTCAAAGGCATCTCATCTCAAAGTTGCAAAAGCAGATTGCAGCCTTGAAGCATAAGGTGAACATACCTGACTCCCAACACGTAAAAACTACTGAATTATCCTAGGTGAAAAAGGATAAGGCTAACCTGGCAGACTCCCTTTCCAAGGAAAGGGAAGAAAATATTAGAATTTCTAGGGATATGACCGCCCTCCAGGTAAATATGGACGAGCTGCAGAGAACCTGGGATACCCATGTATGCTCTACACCACCTCCTGAAGGGACCAGCTCACTCTCAGAGTAGTTGACCACGACACTGGTCGAACTTCAAACAGCGGAGAAGCAGGTCCTAACGGCATGGAAGAAGATCAGTGAGCTTGAGGCCCTCCTCAAGGAAAATTCCAAGAAGGTTGCTGCTCTGCAGAAAGAGATAGAGGAGGGAAAACAGGAGAAGGAACAACAAGAGAAGACTATTCGAGATCTCACGAATCATATAAAGGGAAATATTACCCTTCTGGATGCTTGGCGCTTGATTTGGACCGATATTATTATGGAAGTGAAGAAACGTTGGGTTTTCTTAACTATCATTGAATAAAAGAGGGCTGCAGTGTGCCTATTTAGAAGAACACTTCACGAAGGGAGTACTAATGCCTCAACTAAGTTCAAAAACACCAAAAGGTATATTTCCCTCTTAAATGATTTAAGTTCAGAAGATTTGGTTAAGCGACGAATTAAGAGCAGGTTCAAAGAAGCGTCAGAATGTCAGAAAGTGATAGAAAAGGAATCTGCACGTAGTTTTGCATTGAACAGTATGGAAAAGGTGGCGACCGGTTTAGAATAGTTCAAAACAGATTGGACAAAGATAACACTCACCGGCCTCCCATCATGTTGGGAGCCTTCAAATGCAGTCCTACATCTGTTAGGTCTCCGTAATAAGCAAGATTGGCAAAAGTCCGATCACAGAGTTAACATCATTTCAACCAACTTTGGGATCCTATGATCTAGCCCTCCTGAATCCGGATAGGGATCTCTCCAATATGTACAAAGATGGATGTTGTCTTTGAAGTTTAGGGTAATGATATTAGGCTAGTTATGAAGTCCAAGGGTTTTGTTTGGTTTTTTTGGATGGTTGAACATAGTTGTTGTCTGAGGTGGAAAGATCTATATGCAAACAGGTTCAAAGGTGAGAAGTTGCAAGAAAAAGAGTAAGCTTTGATCAAGAAGAAAGATGATGGCAAGTTTTCAATCCATTGGGCTATGGAGTCATAAAAGGATTTAATTGGAACAATCAGGTTCAAGATTGGTCTATGGGGAAAGTCATCTATGCCTAAGGATATTTTAAAGTTTGATTTATGGAATGGAGTGATACAATAAGAAAGGGAAATGACAGACGTAGAACAAAGAGCAGCCCAGGATCTGGTAAGTACTTTGAAACTAGCCAGCCTTTGACCAGGCACTTAAGAGAAGCATAGAAGTAAACTATGATCTCGTAAGTACTTTGAAACTATCCAACCTTTGATACATTTCTGATAGAAAAAACATATAAAAATGAAGGGAAACACAAAGATAACACAGAATGGTCCAAGATCTGATAAGTACTTCGAAACTAGTCAGCTTTTAACACATCCTAAGAGAAACAATCAAATATTTGAGCAAATAAGAAAGGGACTCAGGGCTAACCTTGGTTTCCTCAGTTCCTCTTCACACAATATATATTGAAAGAAACATTTAAAAATAACATTCAGCTGTGAAAAAAAGATGAGGGAACGCCAGCATCCCTGTACTTAGACTGAATTAAGTCATTTCCAAATAACACAGTTGGGAGAAAACAATAAAATAAAGGTTTTTCAGCTAGAGAAGATTACTGATATAAAGTAGGTCCTAACCCTGTTTAAACTGTTCTTTATAGTAGAAAATGAAACAAATTGAAAACAGAACCGAAATACAAGTTACAGTGAGAATAACATCACCATCAGCATAGACCAGGATCCCATAAATCGGCTTGTATTGATGGTTCAAACCGGTTACAATCTTCAGATCCAGTTTTTTAAGTCATCTTTCTTCATAACCTAACCTATCTGTTACAAGCAGAGCTCCAAGAGCCAGTGAAATCCCATCTACAATCAAGAATCTTCAGCTCAGTGACAAGACAATGCTTCAGCAATTTACATTTAAAACCAACCAATCCAACCCCTCACTCATCTTCTACTGAAGTATTTATAGAATGATGAGGAGGTGAGATCTGATGAAAAGATCTCAAATACAATTAATGCAGAATTAATGTCTTCTTGGCTTTTGGGGGCTCGATGAAGAAATCAAATAGGTGTTCCACTGCATTAATCAGTCTATATTTATAAATTAAGCTCGAAGGGAGCTTTTGTTGACCTTTGAGGCTCTGTGTATCAATAGGGTTGCTCTGCTGACATTCTTTCATTAAATTCCTGGCAGAAGTAATTCTTCGGCTGTTTTGAGGCAGAAATCTGATCTTGTTCAATAAATTCAGCCTCTGATTGAGCTTTTTGAGGCAATAGGTGGCGCTTTAGTTGGTGGGAAGAATCAATTTTCTTCCATCTGTGGCGGTGAAGGGTTTCCTGATGAAACACTTTATTTTTTTCCTTTAATCTATGTCTAAGAGTGGGGATTAGGCGTTAGATAACTGTCTTAGCCATAATCCCCACAAATCTGCCACTAATCTACTGTCCTGGTTTATTTCTGGTCTTCAAACTCTGATACCCTTTTTCCGCGTTTATTTTCATTGTTTCTTCGTTGTGCAGGGATGGGCAGATAGGAAAAGGCATCAATGCTGGTGGAAACATTGAAGGGATGTGGAAATTAACTCTGTAAGTGATTTCCTTGGAGAAATCGAAACGTAGAGGATTGCCACCCTCCTGGTCCGAAATTTCCATTAAAAACACGAACAAATGACCTTAACCCTGCAAAATACAAAAAACACATAAAAAATCCAATTTATAGTCCAATCTGCTTTGGGGAATGTGCGGAGGAACGCAGGCCGTTTGATGGCATCATCCAACGGCTGAGATTAAATCTGGGCGGTCGTGGAAAAGTTGAAGAAAGATTCAATCGGGACCGTCGATCTGTAGAAATCGACGGTCGGGATCAGGCACTGGGAAGTCAGCGGGAGAATGTTTGACCTGGTGATGGGATTAGGAGGACGAATAATAGTCGTCTATCTGTAGAGATCGACGGTGGGGATTGAGTTTTGGACATGCGATGGACGGTTTAACGGGCGCGCATGTCCGTTAAAGGTCGAGCAAGTGGGGCGATCGACAGCCGTCGGATAGGCGGGCCCAGATCAGACGGTGGAGGTGGATTCCGCCGCGTGGTCCTGGTACGAAGATTAGTGCGCGAAAAGAGGTGATGGCACGGTGGTTTTGAAACAGCGACGGGGACACGTGTCGGCCAACGTATGGAATCGCTGGCCGATGGGAGAAAACCACCCCGGCTCGGAAGGCGGTGCGGAATGAAAAACTAGCGGTTTCTGGAAAATGGCGCGGAGGAGGGGGGTCCACCAGGTGGGGTGTGCTCCGCTCCGTCAGATCTGGGGAGCAGATCGACGGTTCATATTGATCACGGCAAACAAACACGCGAATTTAAATATTTTCCATTAAACTTTAGAAAATGGGTTTTCGGGTTTTTCAAAGGGAAAAGGGGGTCTTTTTGGTTTAGCACCTAAGGCCTGAACAGTGAGTCTCGGCACTCGGGAATATGGAGGAAAACGGTCCATGGGTTTAACCGGAGAGGGCTAAAACGCCAAATGCACATAAAATATGCCTTTTATATGATTTTCCAATGTTTTAAAAGGGGTAATCAAGGTTCGAATAAGATCAAAAAGTGGGTTTTTAACCTTTAGGGAACGGATTTTATGAAGGGATAGAGGGAAAACATATGAATTGTAGGGATTTCATGGAAGAAAAGAAAAATGGAGAATGAGGCAAGTTGGAAGAAAGGGAAAGAAAAAAGGGAATGCAGCAGTACTTGACTTGGATTTTTGTAGGACATCAGAGGTTTGGAGAAGGAAACAAGTATGAAGATTTAACCAGCCACATGAGTTTCACCAAAAGACTTCAAGCACCAATAATTTCAGGACTGAATTTGTTTCTTGAAGGCTGTAAAAAATATTTAGCCACGAGCTGACATGATAGGAAAAATATAGGTGGCTAATAACATCCATTACCAGTATATGAATGTCGACTGACAGAAGAAATGATTCTAACTTACCTACCTTCCGAGAAGTCCACCCGACTTAAGGCTGAAACTATAGTTTCAGTACTCAGCAAAGAGTTCTTGCTTCTTCATCAGGTAAAATATAGGATACTCACTCAGGTGAGCTATGCTAAACTGACTGAAGTTTACATTCGGGCTAAAGCTTTCACCGTAATACCTGAGCCTACAGTCGACACTTGGCAGAGATGTACAAGTCATGCGAGTTCATTAGGCAGCTCTTTTGCAACCATAGTACTGCCTGTTTCAGCCACTGCCTCGACTCTTTCCCACCACTAAAAGTTGTCAACTCATAATTGGGCCTGCATGGCCTCTCATTTTATTTTTACTTTTTACTTTCAATATTTGAGTGAGATTCATATTTCACTCTCGTAAATTTTACTTTCTGTTAGACAGTTGTGATGTTTTCTTTAGAAACGGCCATGAGCCCGAATTGTAAAATTATGGGAAGTGTTTTTACCTCATCATAATTCTGGTTGTTTTGATCAGGACTTGAAACCACATACTAGCACGTGGAAAAGATATTTTCCCAAAATATCTTTCTGTGTATGTTCATTGAAAAAGCTATAAAAGCAGTAAGCAAGGACAGAACCAGGGTTCCAGATTTTTCAAAGAAATCACTAGAAAGGAATCTATATGTATTTTTTCTTAGTTTTTATATTAATGTTGAAGATCCCGTTGGGATTCAGTGATAAGGAGTTTTGTTGATATTGGGGATTCTGATCAGAATGTTCCACAGTTTGTAGCTCTTCCTTATGTTTTGTAATACAAATATTCATTTCACCTATCTCCATATTTCTGATATCTATGTTCTGGAATGTGAGTGCTCATATGTTTAAATGTGGATTTATTGTTATAGATACTCATATTTACTCATGTCTAGTACTTTAAATATGGCTCAGGAAGGATATTATGTTTCACTCTTCACCTCTTCCATCGTTCCTTTGATGTTAGCTGTAATGGATCTTTGTCTTTAAAATTGTTCTCATATATGGATTCTTATCATTGCATAGGCCCAGTATATGTGGATTTTTCCTCTAGATAAGCCACTGTTACAGTTAATATTCACTACATTTTCTTACACAGTCATCACCTACTTTTAATTGATATCTGTGAGTCATTTTAGAATTCAGCCCCCTCTACAGAATTCTATCTTAGAGCTGTCGGATACATTTATATATTGGATTTTGTACTTTGTTACTATAGTCTCACAGTTGTTGTGTTTTACTTTGGGGTCTTGGTTCCATTTTCATCAAACCATTCATCCAAGTGATTATAGCATGAGGGCCTTGTCATGTCAACTTCTATCAGTTGAATCATATGCTCCCTGCAATTAAGATGTCCTAGACACTGGTCTTTATACAACTCAAGACTGTCTCTAGGAGTGACAACAATGGGCATATCGTACCTCTACAAAAACTGCCACAGGGTTCACTCCTTTTCAACTTGTTTATGGTTTAGAAGCTCTGCTACCCATTGCATGTGAAATACCATCACTCAAATTAGCCATTGAATTATTACCAGCTACCTTTGAAGAGGAGAAACACGTTTTATACCTAGCACAGTTAGATGAGACTCGTCGCATCACTGCATTAGCTGCCAAAGCTCATAAAACACGTGTTAAAGCTCAGTATGATCAAATTTTTAACCCTCACATATATTCAGAAGGTTACCTATTTTTAGTATACGATCAAGTTCATGACACACTAGGCGCTGGTAAATTCTAACTAATATGGCATGGCCCCTATATTGTTAAGCACATGCTTGCAAAATGAGCCTATGAATTCATTGATTATGACGATGTCTCTTTAGATAAACTCAGAAATGGTATTTATCTCAAGATATATTGGGCATGACTTTTTGTGTGAAGATCCTCCTTGTACATTAGTTAAAATTTTAGAACATTGTGCCTTATATTAGAGAAGTATGCCTTAGGATTAGTTATTTTTGTTTTATAACTTCTGCTACTTTCGTTACTTATCTTGATTATTCCAAATATTGCAGATGTCAATGTTCCTTCAAACTTACATTGGTTTTGCTAATGGCACTTTCCGTAGTATACGGAACATCTCTTCCGTGGCTTGGGTTATCTATTCACCCACCGATGAGTTAGTCTCTATTCATGGGATATGCCTTAGTCAAAAAATGAACAATATTTCATAATATAGCGCAGTCATTGATATATTATCTGATGCCATCACATTTGGTATTCGAAGTTTGATTTTTAGGTTATATTCACAACTCGTTGTATTACATTTAAATGGTGTTTATGCTATCGGAAATCCAGCTTTGTTAAGAATTTTTTTGACGGTTCGTCGCTTGGAAAGAAAATTTGATTATATCAAATATCAACACATTTCAAGAAATTAAAAAAAAATTGGCTAATGCATTAGCTAATCGAGTTTTCTATAGACATATGCAACATTAAATGTAAAACAAAACAATATTTAATCCATATTGAACAAGATACTCAGAGAACGAAAGTAATAATATCATTAGGTTAAATAGTTGTGTATCAAAAAATATTACATCATCTATGATCATAGGTATCAAACAACTTATGATCTAAAATATACTGATACAAAAAACAAAATGTCAATATAGAGTGACCATCAACTATATATGATGATGATAGTGATAACAAACTATGGCACGTGCCACCCTGCGTAGACATCTCCTAAATGGGCCTGGGACACCAGTCACATGTCTCTGAAGCCTAAGAGTTATATCATTTGTCCCTTTCTATGGAAAATCAATATTAAACCTCTCTAGGTTGTGCTCCGGCTCTACGAGGATCTCTACTGCACCATTTTGTGGTGGGCCTGCTATAGGTTGTGCCTCTTGCCTATCAAAGCGACAAAGCATTGCTAGTCGTGTTGGACTGGAATTTTCATTTAAAATTTTATCAGTATTGGATGATAGAAAATAAAATAAAAATTAGATAACATAAAAATTAAAAATTATTTTCTTACTTTTTACATCCCATTCTACCCCTGGTGGAAATGTTGTGTCAGGATCACCTCAAAAATCCATCCCTGCATAAGGAAAATATTTAATCATGAAGATATGGTTTCTAAGCCATATAAAGAACTGAGGAGTGAAGAGAACCACTACACCACCATTTCCACCATGGCGAGCCATCAATGTACCCAATGCAACATACATGGTTCCCGAGGTCCTGTGGGATCCACCGGAGACTGTTAAGGTGCGAGGAGTGGGATCCTCTCTACAACAAAAGACACAAGAATGGCCCCATTCTTAGTTCTCCTGATTTGGCCCTTCATGTTAGCCAATAGTCCTTCACTCTAGTGAAAATTGTTCCCCCGGAACATTCAACTGCAAACTACATTTGTGCTTTGGTAGCCACATGCGGAACTGCACTCCCACACAACCTAGTAACATTGAATGTAATAACTTTGAGTTCTAGTTGCACAATAGTTTTGATATCAATGCAACCATCCTTCAACTCTGAACCTTGGCTACAGTATTGAGCCATGTAAGAAGCAGTGGGAAGACCACCTGGTCTTTTCCTAAACAACGAAATGTCCCTCCCTCTACGGGGTAATCCAGTGAGGAAATATATATCCTCTGGCTCGATCACAAGCCTATGGTCTCCAATGATGAAACATTGAACTCGAACATCCCAAGCATTCACTAGCTAGGTCATCAGCTCAACTTATGCTTTTATACATTGAATCACCCAAAACTTATAAAAGCCACAATTTTTCAATGAGC
Source organism: Pinus albicaulis (assembly GCA_034641835.2). Taxonomy (NCBI): domain Eukaryota; kingdom Viridiplantae; phylum Streptophyta; class Pinopsida; order Pinales; family Pinaceae; genus Pinus; species Pinus albicaulis. The sequence goes on along the minus strand of CM076573.1, from coordinate 709,070,585 downwards.
GGATTATTGTCAGATCATCCATGGCTTCATTTTCTATAAGTTCATGCTCTCTTTCTCGCCATTCCAACAAGATTTTCAACCTAAAAACCATCAAATTAATTATTAGAAATCAATTGGAAGAATTTTGAGCCATTTTTATGGAGAGGAACATGTTTTTCAAAACCCCACAGTGCTTGCATAGGTTTTGTGTGTACACAGTGTGTTTTTGCGCACGCGCTACACATAAAACACACGACGGCCCGATGATTTTTTCTATTAAAAAATCATCGGGGTGCACCCCTAAGGGTGGATTTTGAAAAATTGTTTCCCATTAAAAAACTAGCCTAAAATAGTAAAATAAACAAATGAAAACAAAGATAATAATGATGTGGAATACCTGGCATGGACAGTTCTCGAAATGGTTGGTTGGTTCTCCTGATATCAGCTCCGAAAGATTTAGGGAAAAAACTCTTTCTGCTCTGCTCTAAAAACTAAAAGGTGAAAATGACTTCTTTAAACTCATTTTTGTAGTTTTAAATGAATAAAATAATATTATTTTATTTATTTTTACTTTAGAAGCCAAATCAATTTTTTTTTTCTTTTTTAGAGGAGATGTTCGTAATTTTTTGAGTTTTTGTGCAGGAAACAAGATATTTTGTGGAAAGAATCATTTTGACATTGAATAGAATTTTATCACTTTTTTGGGCTCTATAAAAATACAAAAAAGAGAACTCCTGGAGTCCTCTTTTAAGCCCTTTCAGACTCTCTAAACATGAAAATATCGTCGAGTACTTGAAAATTAGAACTCGTTAAAGTAAATGAACAGTTGTCCATTTAGTATAAGCTTACCCCTTTCCGGACTGAATTGGACTATTTACAAAATATATATACATTGAATAAGCATGGTCAATAGAGTTCTCTCCTACATTATTTATCCTTTTTTGGGATTGAATGACTAAATTTACAAAAAATAACACCATGGAGTTTACTTATGTGTTTCTTATAACTCCCAAAAATAGAAAAACACCTAGTTAATCCTATTATGGACTCGTTAAAATTAAACAGTATAGGACCTGTCGATCACAAAAGGACCAAACCACTACTTCCTAGGGTTCATTTTTAATACTAATATGGACTCATCTGAAGGATTAGCTTAAACAAAAAGCAAATGTTATCCTCCTCAAGCTTGAAAAAAATAAAGAGGTACTTGCCAGTAATGGTGGGGGAAAAAGTGAGAAAAAAAATCCATTCATTGTCCTTGTTTTAGAAAGCAGCATGTCACTCTTGAACACGACACTTTATCACACTTCTACCTGGGTTGGGAAATCCTTTGTCTTACAATTAATAAAACCACATTGAAACTCTTCAGCTAGTTTCTGGGTATTATCTTTGGGTAAAATGGTACCAAGCCATTTACAGTGTTCTTATGTGTTCAAGAGAAAGTTCAATTTACTGTTCATTGCAAAAAAATTTCTCCATTCGCGTTGACCATCCTCGAGTCAGTCCTTGCAAAAAAATTATTAAAATTTTGATATAATGGTTTGGTGTCATAGGTTTTCCTACAACGGATCACTTTCTATCGACATCAACTCATTATCTAGAAAGTTGATTTATAATCCTATCAGTACCTCGTAATTTGCATGCCCTAATGGCATGTTTATCACCTTCGACGGTAGGTTCTCATAATTGACCTTCGATCGAATGATTCTATGACTGTTCAATTGAAAGTTAATCATTCACACTTCATAGATTGTGCTGAAGTACTTTGAGAGCCATTGTCATTATTTGTGGTTTCTCTCACACCTGTTAACAATTCTCATCATTGACCAGTAATCGAGTGGTTTCTACCATGTTCGACTCTGACATAATCAATCGCATGGATAGATTCATACTATTTCGAGAAGTAGAAATCAAGACCTATGATCTAGTTTCCACCATCCAGGTTGTGAGGAGTTAAGTATTCATAATATAGTAGACTTCTTATGACAGATGGTTGCGCCTATACTATGTCTACTTTTGATGTAATACTAAAATAATATCTATACTAGAACATTTAGTTAGTTTTTACTTGAGTATGGGAATGCCTACCTCAGTGATGATATATATTTGCATTGAATTTTTTTACAGTTTTTTGATCGGTTTCTCCAATCCAATCCTTGGAATGATAAAGCACGTCACTATTCAGAATTTTTTTCTCAAACTTCGCAATTTAGGGGGCAATCTGCTACATGTCATTTTGTCACCATGACATTTGATTGTTCATATGGGTATATCACCATCCATATCATGTTCCCTTAGAGGTAAAAAAACACTCATGTTCCTGAATCAAGTCTTGGAAATAGGAGAAAATATTTGTAAAACCCTTAAAAAATTACCTGTGCATTTTTTATAGCCTTTTCTTGCACATGCACTTATGCTTCTTCCATTATCCATGGCGATAATCACTCTGTTCACCACTAAAACCTATGCACCCTCGTGAAAATAAAGTAAAAATAAAAAGTAACTTCTAGAAGCCTAGTTGGTCGAATATTCTCCCAACTGGAAGCCTCTAGAGTTGTTCTAGTTTGAGATTTATCCCTTTACTCATGGAGTTTATCCCTTGGTCCAAGGAACTCAAATCTCTTCATGAGAGGAATCCATCCCTCTCTTAATGGATCTGAAACTACCTCAATCTATCTATAAATTGAGATGAATTTTCAAGTTGAAGGGTAGATACCAATGTGAATAGAGACTGATTTGTATAGTTTCTAAGCTGGAGAGAGCTCATAGAGTTCATAGTTTCTATGATAGTGAGTTTTTGTTGACACATTCAAGATCACATCTTTCTGCCCATGACTTCATGCTGGTCATTCTAGAGAGGAAGGCTTATTATACTGAAGGAAAATGATTGCTCAGACAAATGGGAGAAATTTGTATAGCATCAAGGCATCTGATTGTAAGATTTATGTTTCTAATTTATGATAATACATATGGATCTCTTTTTCTCATTATCTTGTTTTTGAATTCATGGAAATGATGCCAATACCTAGATCCCTAATCACTAAGTTGGATTAGTATTTATGATTATTATATACTTCAAGTTCTTTGATCGTTTATCTTATCTGTGATTGTAGGTTCTTCTCATCATTGAAGAACTACTTTGGAGCCAAAGGCAAAAGACTACATCAGACATCTCGGTTGAAAGGTAGGAGCATACCCTCTTTATTTCATGGTTGTAATAATCTAAAATACAAATAATCTAGAGAAAGAGATATTCAATGGATATTTGTTTCTAGTTACTCATTGGAGTACTAGGGAGATTACGCTTGTCTGCAAGATGGATTAATCTTGGTAACACAGAGACTTTGGATCCATTTTCAATTCACACAATTGACTTAATTTCACTTGAAATTTCTCATATGGATAGTAGTCAAAAATAAATTTCAAATGGTATATTGAAGTCCATAAAATACTTATTTAATAAAAATATATGGCGAGTCAAAGTTCTGAGGAAAAAAGTCAAATATACAGGTGGCAAGTGCCTCCTCATGGGTGCATAGGTGGACCAATCATAAGAATGTAGTAAGAATAATGTGGGTCCTTCCTAATACATGTCATCTTAGTAAATAAATCCCAATAATTGCAAAGGAAGCATATGTGAAAGTCCCAAGGTGACTAGGTGACGAGATGACATGGTGGATGACATAGTTGGAGACATATGGTATATTCAAGTTTGATTGGTGAGCAAGGTACCCCACCTTTACATGTAACCCTAGACGTTTCTCTCCGAAAAGAACCAAAGGACATGCAATTAAGTTAAAATCCCAAGGATATGACTAGTAGGAGGACGTGGCATGTTACAGGTCAACCGATGCAACAACGAGGGGAGGTGGAACATCACATGTTAGCGAATTCTAGTAGTGATTAGCGAAAGTCCAGCTAAACCGTTATAATTTCTAGAATTGTAATTTTGGGAAGTTTAGCTCAGTTTTTCTCACAAATACAGGACATCAGAGATTGAAGACTTCAAGAAAAAATCTAGAAGACTTGGCAAAAGTGTTACATAAGAAAAAATATGAATTTATGCATGTTATACTAGAGTCGGAGTTAATTAAAGTTGTAAAACTTAAAATATTTTAGCTCAATTCTATATAATAATAATCAAATAGCCAAGTTGAGGGTTGTTAGTGGAACATAATGCATATTGTGGTATGCATTAGAGGTGAATCAAATATCATGTTAGGTATCTAAAAGTTTTTTTCGAATAGAAAGAATGCATTGGTGATATTGGTGATATTGATGATGATGGTGTTTCTGGTGTATGCATGAGAGGTCAGAAATCAATGAAGAGAATTTGTTGAAGGTGTATTTTATGGTGGAAAAGTTTTTGAGATAGGTGATTGAGGTATGCTAAAGAGATAGGGAAAATTATGTTTAAAGCAAGAAAATATTGTTGATATGAGTTTGAAAATAGTAGACAAATGGATCAACATAACTAGAAAGTGGTAGCTTGTATTTCAGTGGTTATAGCTCCTTCCATTTGTGGCTCTTAAATAATTAGGGGTCAAAGCTCCTTTTAGTAGAAGCTAATAAATCAAGGGTAGTAACTAATTTTAGTAGTAGATGATAAATTAGGGAGCATAAGCTTCCTTTAGCTGATAAAATCAAGGGTAGTGGCTCCTTTTAGGGGTAGATGATAAATTAGGGAGTGGTAGTTTTCTTCAAGTTGCAGGCTAAGAAACTTGCAAGTAAAATATTGCAAGGAAGTGATGTAAAAGCTAGTAGTAGATTTCCTTGGATGAAGGTGTTAGCCCCCCTATGAAATTCTTGACAAGCAAGTGGGGGCTATGACATTTTGGAGACCTTCAAGGAATGCATCTCCCCTGAAGACACACCATCCTTTAAGATTCTCTGTGCTTTGCCTTATACAAGTCCCCTCTGCTGCTGATCCCCATCTAAAGCCTCATTGGTTGTAAAATACTGCTCCAAAAAGACCAACATTGCCTCTCATACTCCTACAAAACACCACCTTTTTACCTCCTTTCCCCTTTGACAAGGTCCCTCTTTTCCCCTTTTATTTTCCCTGCTAACCCCCTAAATCCCCTCTGAAAATCCCACGCCTTTTTTTTTCCCAAATACCCACCTTTGCCCCCAACCGTTACCCTCCCTGGGCCTTGAAATGTATTAAAACGGGTTAAAAACCCACTTTCCGACCATATGTTAGGCCTGGCCCCTCTACCGCAAGCACCTTCAACCACTTCCCCACATATGTCCGTCACCCAAGACCAAGCGCTTAAGCCTTGGGGGCCAATCGCAATCGGAAGACTGGGCGGGTGAAAATTCCTTTGTAATGTCAAAGAGTTCTGATGCGATTATTTATTAAACAAGTCTCGCGATGTAATCAAGGCCATCGATCTACCCTGAAGATCCAACGGTGGGCCGCTAATCGCAAGGCTTTCAATCATAAACCCCTTTCCGATCGCAATCGCAAACTCTAGTTGTGCCACCCTGATCGAAATCACCCGATTTAATCCCGTCCGTCCATTTGGTACACAATCCAACGGCTATCGCTCATCCTCCTTAATCGCAATCGAAAGTTTTTATATGTGTCACCCATTTCTCCCTCTGATTGCGATTGTTCTGATTACATCTCCACCGTCCGTTTGGTACACGATCCAACGGCTATCGCTCGTCCTCCTTAATCGCAATCTGAAGTTTTTATATGTGTCACCCTTTGCTCCCTCCGATTGCGATTGTTCCGATTACATCTCTGACGTCCATTTCCTCCCAGATCCAACGGTCATTGCTCCTCCCGCCCCATCGCAATTGCAATGTTTGAAATGTGTTACACCTTTTTACCTCCGATTGCGATGGTTCCGATTAGATCTTGGTCGTTGATCCTCCCTTGGATCCGATGGTTCAAGTCTAATCGCCCTCCGCCTCTGCTGGGTCCCACTCTTACATTCATCTCCGTCGCATTTCATGTGTTTTGTATGTTTTTTCCCCGTTTCATATATTGTTACGCCGCTCAATCTCCACTGTTGATATTTTTTCCCAAACCATGATCTAATGGTCTACGCTGCATATTATCACCAAACCCTATTACTCATAAGTTCTCACTGTTTCATTTCATTTTGTTACCATTATAGTAAAAGGCCATCGCTCTGCCACCGCCGCACTACCATTTCGTCCACCCCCCCCCCCCCCATTGCATTGTTTTTTGGATTCTGATGTAGGATCCGCACAGCATAGAAGAGAAACTCTGCCATTAATACACAGTATGGAGGCAACAACAAGTTTCCCACTGACAGGGGTAAAGGAGTTAATGAATGGCAGGTGTTATACATCAGCAGAGTGGTTTTCTCCATCAAAGGACAGATTTAAAATCTGAAATCTCTGGCACCATTAAGGCTCAGAATGCATGAAAAAATACAGTAATGGAAAATCATTGGGCTCGAGGCAGTAAATAGAAGACTTTCGCGCCTCCTCAAGGATTTTAGGAAGCAGAGCACTGGTTGAAGATCCCGAGGATCGATCAAAAGGCCCCGAACGTGAGCAAAGGGTAACATCAGGGTTTATTAATCAACAGAATGTTTCTTCATCAAAGTACAGGGCACCCATACAACCTTTATTATGCACGACACCCCTGAAGGAATTTCCACCCTAACGGCAGTTCGAGACCAGTAGAACATTTATATAGCAGACTTCTCAGTAGTTCATTTGCTTTTTGTTTATGCACCACAAAGTACAGCAGATCACCACAGCCGAAATATGTCAAATTCATATCCAGGGAAGATCATTCTTTCATGAAAGAGATGCCAGACATTAAATACTCAGCTTTCAAACAGGACGGGCTTCATCCCTGTATCCATTTTTATGTTTAATGTCACATTTAGTGTTCACCTACCCTCTCCAGTCTATCTTCTGCTCATCCTCTGCTATAGAACACAAAAAGAAACATTTTTGTGGTTGTTGATGAGAAATCAGTGAAACGCAAGTATTTTCCTCTTGAGACAAGTTCTCTGTGTATATTGTAAGATAGGCTGAGATTTGATGTATTTAGACTGAATGTTCAAGCTGTGGGCTATGATGTACCTGATTGGTGTTGTTTTTAATATGACAAGCATGTTTCTTTGGATCCTTATCTAAAGCAGCTGGTGATGTTTCCTCTTTCTCTCTATCTGTGATTGACTTGCTCTTATGTTATGTTCCATTTCATTTCATTTCTACTGGTAGGCAACAGAAGTATAATATAGGATTCACCCTTGATAGGTGCCCTATGTTTCCTACTCTCCCTACCTCAATGTTTTCTTCTTATATGTGTATTTGAATGTTGATTTCAATTGATTTAACCAGTGTAGTGGATGATATTGCCTGCTCTCTGATGTATGAATTAATGAAGTCCATGTTTAGATGTTCTTGGTAAGATTTAGCTGGAAGGTTTGGGAACACTGGGGATTAGTGTTAGTCCTGTCCACCAGGATCTTTGCACGACCAGTTATCCTTTCTAAGATCCCTTGTTTTACCCCTAATTCTGTCCAAGCAGGCCTGGAGTTAAATGACCTCTGGCCTGATCTATATACAGAGTTGGTTGGTTCTCCTCCTTCATTTTCAATCCTTTCTGTCCCATTCCAAATATCTCCTTCAAGATCCAAATTCTCTAGATGACTAGCCCAATTGAAAGCTTGCACATTGATCACAAGTAAATCCTTTCTTGACCCCATAGCCCAATGGCTTTGATGTTCTTTGAGTTATCTGTCTCTGCCTAAGCTTCCTCTTTGCTCATCCTTGTCTTATATTGGCCCTTCTTTTCCTGATTCCCTCCAACCAAACACAAACAATCAAACCAACAACACTGAGCCTACAACTAGCCTAAAATCATAACTTAGAGTTTCAAAGATATATCTTTGACTTGTATAGAGAGATCCCTCTTTGGACCTAGGAGGGCCAGATCCTAAGGTCTGAAAGTGGTTCTATGTTGTCTCATCTTTTGGTCTCTGTCAACTGTGGCTGGGAACCCACAACTGAAGAATGAAAAAATATTTACTTATATGTTACCTCTATGATAATGCTTATTTTTATGGAGATTTGTAGTTCTTATAATGATTATTATTACATGAATGGTTTTCAGGTAGAGTGAAAAGTTTAATTTGGTTACACTACTAATTCACCCCCCCCCCCCCCCCCACCCTCTCAGAAGTGTCATGGTTTCTAAAAATTGGTATCAGAGCTAGCTCCTTTGGGATTAGTCTAAGAGATGGAAGGAAGATCAAGGATCATGGAGCACTGGAATTGGATTACCTCAGATGGAGTATTATTTTTTAATGGGTCAAATTATACAACTTGGAACGTAAGAAAAAAAATATTTCCAATATCTTGTTTTGGATATATGGTGATCCAGAACTATGCAGGAATGAAAAAAAATACAGATATAAACATAAACACAAATATGCAATAGGAACAAATATTCAGCTCATTAATACCAAATAAATGGAAAATGCTTACATATAGAATGGAAATAAACTATCTTAGGCGATGGTAGCTTATATATGAGAAGAGATGTGGTAGATAAATGACTTTGAACTATAATACGATGAGGCTCAAGGGCTTTTTTATTATTTAAAAACAAATTTAAACCCTAAAAAAGTAAAACCCTAACCCTAGGAGATGGAACACCAAGAGTTCATGGGCCTCATTGGGGTTAGTTGGGTAGCCAAATTCCCTGGGTCATAACTTGATCATATAATATTCGTTTGGAATGTACAATACCTCGTTAGGAAGGTATCTTCGAGTACTACATGATTTATGGAAGGCCCTTGCCTACGGATATGAGCTTGCTGCAGACCTAAAAAAAAAATTGTTTATGGGGTCAAAACATATGTGGAAATTCAAGACCTGAAAAACTACTAAAAATAGTAAATGATGCTATAATTAAGGAAAATGATGAAACATACTAGAGGCCTAGGTGGAATAGGTAGGTGGCCACCAATATCCACCTAGATCAGTCCTCCCCCCTTAGGAAGCAATGGTCCCCATTACATGAAAATCCTCCATGAGGTGAGGAAATTTATGTTAAACTTGGTCATTGGTGAGCCACTTACCCTGGTGAAGGATTTGGCCTTCTTTGAAAACTCGATGTAGTTGGATACTATGGTAGTGAGTGTCCTTAATATGTGCTTCCATGATCCTATCAGTTGTGGCATGTTCGATACAACTTGGTTTGAGCTCTGTTGGAGTGGTTGGGGCTATCTAGTCTTGAATAGCTTGTACCTTGGATGGGTACACATGCACGCCCTGATTATCAATGATGTACCCCAAATATTGAACCTGGGTCATACCAAAAGTGTATTTCTCCAAATTTTCACACACTTTGTATTGTCTCATGGTTTGGAGGACCTGTTGAATATGGTGCATGTGCTCTTCTCAACTCTAATTGAAGATCGAGATGTTGTCAAGGGACACTACCATGAACGAGTTGGTGAAGGGATGAAATATGTCTTCCATAATCCACATGAAGGTTGTGGGGGAATTTTTGAACCTGAAAGGCATGACCAGCCATTAAAAAAGGCCCTCTTTGTATTTGAAGGCAGTCTTCCACACATTAGAGGGTAAAATCGATACCTAGTGATAAACGAACTTCAAGTCAATATTGATGAAACATTTCCCCCCCTTGAGCTAGTCCATAAGGTCATCAATTTGTGGAATTAGATACATACTCCAGACAGCAATATTATTCAGATCCCGATAATATATTCATATCCTCCAGGTTCCATCCTTCTTTTCTACCAACAAGATCGAGCTTCCAGAGGGTGATGAACATGGCCTGATGTGCCCTTTCTACAACAACTCCTAAATCTGCCTCTTGATTTCACCATTATCCAAAACACAACTTTAGTAGACTAGTCCATTAGGAAGAGACATGCCTGAGTTCAGATTTATGGAGTTATTGACCTGACAGTGTAGGGGTACCCCTATGGGTGAGGTTAAAATGTACCTGTACTCCTACACAACCTTTTCCATTTGTTGTTGTTGTGCAGAGGTTCGTTTTCTGGAGGCTATGTAGGTGGCCACAATATTATTCTTGCCTTGAGGGTGAATCATAAGGAAGAAAAATTTCTTGGTCTAGGAAATGATCTTACTGAATTTCTTAGAAGAGATTAAAGAGATGGTGGTAGGTGGTGCTAGCTCTGGTATATTGTATAAATTATTTCCCAAACTACGAATAACAGTGTGGGGCATGGACTCATATAAAGAAAGACACTTCCATGTGAATTGGCCTAATAATAAATCACAAAATTCAAGAGGAGAAACATCACACACTACCTCATCCATGAAGGGCTTGATGTTGTATGGAAGGTGGAACTGTTGGCTGATGCAGAGATCACGTCCTTGGTGAAGCCATCTGGTGGTGTACGCTGATGGGTGTGGTGTAGTTGGTAGGCCCAATCGCTTCACAACCTTTACTAAAATGAGGTTATTTTGGCTCACAATATCGACAATGAACATCAGCGAAGAACCCTTCACCCACATTTGTGAGTGGAAGAGACGCTCCCCCTCCTTTGGATCTTCAGGCTCAACCTTATGGATCTTTGTGGTGGCCATAGTGGTGCTCGTTTCCACATCAATAATCTGCTTCCTGTTGTCATTCCCCTTCTCAAGTTTTGATTCAGAGTCAGAACATGCATATGAATCGTAAACCTTTAGCTTGTCCACCAGTGTTTTCTTGGCTCAAAATTCACTTGTGTTGTGAGTGGGGCTATTATGGAACTCACACAATTTTCTTGTGTCCGTCTTTTTCTTCATGGTGTTTTAATTTTCTTGAGGCTTCAATGGGTTATCCTGGGTCACCCCACCTTGGATTTTTCCTTTGTTTTGTGGTTTATGGTGCCTTTCCCTTGCTTCGGATTCATAGATTCGAAGTCTCACTTCTTCTTTTTAAATTTATGCTCAATCTTGGAAGCATATCGGTATGTTGCACCAAGCGATGAGATGTCCAAGAAATCCATTTCCTCTTGAATGTATCTGTGAAAATAATTGTGTACTTGAGCACCATATGTTTCTCAAAATATTTGATACTCAAATTTTTATGCATGGTATGTAAATGATTCATCAGCTCATGCACATCTTGTTCCCTTTGCTACTAAAACATATTCCATTGTATGTACTTTTCATCATAGATCCCCATGGGTTAATATTATTCCTTGATGATGTCTCAGAAAGAATGCTAAGTGGGTGAGAGTGAAAATAGTGAGAGTTCTCTCTCATCCCTCTCCTCATAGTAGGTTTCCTACCAGTCCTTGATATGGGGGGTGGCTTTGAGGAGTGAAAAATAAATATTTTCCCGATTGGAAAAATCATGAAACGTAAAATATCCTTCCAACAGATTAAACCATCTATCTATGACATCTCCATATATCTGTACTCCAAGACAGAATGTCAAAGTTTACTTGTACCTTGAAGGGAGTAGCTTCTCCAAAGTGGTCGTCGAATGAAGATGTGTCTCCTATGGGCATCTGCCGAAGGATCTGGGCAACGTTATCCATCATTACTTTCCTATATCGCTCAGGGGCTTCTTCGAGCAATATTTTGAAAGGATATCCTACTCCCTCATATTTCTTTTCTTCCACCATGGGAGGTATTCAGGGTTTGTGAGGATAATCTCGTAAAGGTTCAATCAACTCGAACCCTAACTCCTTATAACCTGACCTCGATGGGCACATGCAAAGAAAAACAGATAAATATCATACTGATCTGATACACTAATACAGACTTATGAAATAATGCACCAAAATATAGATATAAACAAAAACACAGAGATGCAACAAGAATAAATCGTCATCTCATTAATATCAAAGAACTAGAAAATTCTTACATATAGAATGGAAATAAATTACCTCGGGAGATGGTATCTTATCTCTAAGAAGAGATGTGGAGGATGTTGAGATTTTCTGTATTTGGGGTAGCATCAGTTGTGCTCTAGGTCCCAAATTTTGAGGAATCACTAGAGTTCACCTAATCAACAAGACCCAGAAATAGATTTGGGAAATTTCATTTGGTTTAGGAGATATTAAATTAATTAATTATTTTTATGTATTTCCTAAGTTCAAAATTAGGAAAATAAAATAATTAAAGTGAATTTAATTAAACATGTGATAAAATTGTCTTAAGTCACATGGATCAAGCTTTCTTTTAATCTTAGCCATTGATTAAAGATTTAATTTTGGCCATTGATTTGTCAACAAGAAAAGTATAAAGGAAAGGCTTGGGTTCATTTGTAAGACACACAGAGGCAGAGCACTGAAGCTAAGCTGAGATTCTAGGGGGGGGTTGCTAAGAATTCTCAAGTGTTTCAGTTGTAGAGAGGGGAATTTAGACCAAGGGGATGATCTGATCTGGGGGTCTAGAATACACAAGAAGAAGTGAAGAGATCAAGAAAGACAACGCAGAGGAAGGTAGCAGCAAACGACAGCAACAACAGTAGCAGACGGCAGCAGCAACAGCAGATGGCAGCAGCAAACGGTAGCAACAGCAACAACAACAACAGCAGCGGCAGCAGCAAAAACAACAAGGACAACGTGATTTTCAGGAAACCCTTCAGGGGTTACACAGAGACCCTTAGGGGCAACATAGTGACTGTGTCACCCCGTCTAGGGTAATGCAGTCCCTTTCAGTGACAGTGTTGAGAATTTAGAGGCCTTTAGAGGCTGATGCAATGTCTTTCAGGGGAAAATCTCGAGTTTCTAGGCCTAGATCTGGTTGAGTTCTGTAAATCCCATTTGAGGGTGTGGACCAATCAGTATTGTTGGTCTTAGATCAGCTAGGTGCTGCAGATCTAGAGTTTTCTCTGTAGGGTTTTCCAGATCTAGAACCCAGAGTTGTGTATTCAGAAATATTCTTAATAATAGAGCTCTCCAATAACCAAAGACTGGTTTTCCCACATTGGGATTTTCTGGGGACAGTTTGTCCAGAAATAACTGTGTCACTTTGTTTATGTGTGCATGTGCTTATTCTAGATCTGAATTGGTAGAGATCTGTTATGTGTTTTTCTTTGATGTTAACTTGAATTTATTTAGTTGATAACCTGTATATGTAGGAGAAGCTTAACCAGATTAACAAAAATAATTTCTACATAATAATTAAGATTCAAAAATTTCTACATGGTATCAAAGAAATTGCAGATCTAGAAGGGTCACCAGCTGAAGAATCTGAAGGATATAGCTGCAGAAAGCAGCTGGAAAAGAAACAGAGAAGTAGATCTCAAGGGACAACGTAGTTTTCAGGAGGAGATTCATGCAGAGGGAAGGATGATGCTGTCCAGCACTATGTCCTAGCAAGCCCACACAATTATTGCGCAGAGGCAGCTTAGAAACAACGCTGGTTGGGTCTGAAGCTAGCCAGTGTGATTCATATTTGAATTTGTCAGATCCATAAAACTTCTGTAGAAAAGTTGTAGAAAATTCAGAAGAGCTGGTGGGGTTAAATTTCTGAAGTTTTCAGATTTTTAGCCTTAGCACAAATGACAAATTTTGGGAAGAGATCATTTTCTCAGAGAGTTTCTTGCCAAAGGAAACTTGCAGTTTGGTCAGAGGACCAAAGAATAAGTTGACTCATAGTTGATTTGGTAGATTTCCAAGGAGGGAAATCAAGTGTTAGAGGGAGCAGAGGGTGCCCAGTTCGTAAAGGACCCTAGATCCAAGATCTCTACCATAGAGAAGAGGAGCTCCGACACATTCTGAGCAGATGTCTCCTCATGGACTACGTGATCAGGATAGGCTAGAGGATCTCTCAAACTTTTCGGTATGGAAAGCTAGGATCCTGATTGTCCTTGAGACATACGGTCTGAGAGACCATGCAGAGTAGGCCCTAGCCACACCAACAGATGCAGATATCCTACGGAAGCATAGAGAAGCTACTGGGCATGCCAAGTGGCTAATAATGGATAGTATCAAGGACCATATTGTACCACACATAGCTGAGAAGAAGACAACTAATGAGATTTGGAAGGCCTTGACTTCCTTATATGAGGGAAAGTATGTCGAAATGAAGATGTTGTTGGAGGCCCAAATGAGGTCATTCATGATGACCAAGGGAGAAGACATCGAGCATTTCCTCTTAAAATTGCAGTTAATCAGGGATCAACTGACTGCAATGGGTGCAACCGTAGATGATGCAGTGATAGTCAGGACTGCCCTCAATGTAGTCACGGATGAGTGGGAAACCTTTGTCCAAAGTATCTTGGGCAGAGCAGACCTCCCAGATTGGGACAACTTGTGGTTGATCCTGCGGCAAGAAGAACTACGAAGGTTCACTAAGAAGCAGCACAGACCTGCATTGAGCAAGGTTAAGAAGGAAGATGCAGCCTAGGCATCAAAGAAGCTATCAAAGAAGAAGAAGGATCTTTCAAAGATCAAGTGATTTCTGTGTGGCGAAATGGGACATTTTTTCAGCCATTTTCCAGAAAAGAAGAAGGACAAGGAATCATCTTCTTCCAAAGAAGCGGTGGTAGATGATGGGTTAGGAGATGATGTAGCCATGAGTGCTCATGAACCACAGAGGTGGGGTGACATGGACATGTAGAGGAGCTACATGGAAATGAGGTGGGATCCTTGAGCAGCCCATCTCTTGGATCACAAGTGAGCTACGGTAGCCTTAAGAGAGTAGTGGGACAAGTGGAGAAGTGGGTGCATAGATCACAGATGAGGCATAAGCAGAGGCAGATCTGGAGGCTGGGAGGAGTAGCGTAGAGCATAGCAGCAGCGTAGAAGCAGTAGCAACATAGAGGCTGATGTGACTTTAGTAGCGCAGTGCAGAGCTGCAGTAGTGCAGATAGCTTCAGAGGGACAATGCAGTGCTATAACAGCGTGATATATTTCAACACAATGGGCTACTTTGAATTTAGTAGTGCAGAGGGAGTCTGATTACGTAGGCAGATCTGTAGCTATGCATCGTTCTTTAGATGCCACCATAGATCTGTAGCATATGGAGCTTCAGTGATAAGGATGCAGCCCATCTGACTTGTTTGTCAAATATTGGGCAGGAGATTCAGTTGTTTCTCTCAACAACTAAAGTTGCAGTGTAGTAGATCAATAGTGGTAGTTCTATGAACAACACAGATGCAACATATTGAGAGGGAGCTGCAGTATAGTTGTTGCAGTGGCAGTGGCAAAGTCATGGGAAGCAGTACAAAATGGCAACATTAGTGCAAAGTTGAGTGGAAGGAGGCCAAGCTTCAGTAGCACAGAACCATTGCCCAAAGTCATGTAATGCATAAGTGTGATTTATTGCTAGAGCACACCCTTGATGCTAAGAGGGAGTGTTGAGATTTTGTGTATTTGGGGTAGCATCAGTTGTGCTCTAGGTCCCAAGTTTTGAGGAAGTACTAGAGTTCACTTGATCTACAAGACCCAGAAATAGATTTGGGAAATGTCATTTGGTTTAGGAGATATTAAATTAATTAATTATTTTAATGTATTTCCTAAGTTAAAACTTAGGAAAATAAAATAATTAAAGTGAATTTAATTAAACATGTGATGAAATTGTCTTAAGTCACATGGATCAAGTTTTATTTTAATCTTAGCCATTGATTAAAGATTTAATCTTGGTCATTGATTTCTCAATGAGAAAAGTATAAAGGAAAGGCTTGGGGTAATTTGTAAGACACACAGAGGTAGAGCACTAAAGCTAAGCTGAGATTCTAGGGCGGGGTTTCTAAGAATTCTCAAGTGTTTCAGTTGTAGAGAGGGGAATTTAGACCAAGGGGATGATCTGATCCCAGGATATAGAATACACAAGAAGTAAAGAAGAGATTAGGAAAGATAGTGTAGAGGAAGGTAGCAACAACAACAGCAGATGGTAGCATCAACAACAACCGGAAGAAGCAACAACAGATGGTAGCAATAGTAGACGACAACAACACCAGTAGTAGACGACAACAACAACAAAAATAGTACCAAGGACAACATGATTTTCAGGAAACCATTCAGGGGTTATTGAGAGACCCTTAGAGGCGTTGTAGTGACTATGTTACCCAATCTGGGGTAACACAGTCCCTTCCAGTGACAACGCTGAGCATTTGGAGGCCTTCAGAGGTTGACACAGTGTCTTTCAGGGGTAGATATGGGTTTCTAGGCCTCGATCTGGCTGGGTTCTGTAAATCCCATTTGAGGGTGTGGATCAGTTAGTATTGTTGGTCTTAGATCATCTAGGTGCTGCAGATCTAGAGTTTTCTCTGTAGGGTTTTCCAGATCTGGAACCTAGAGTTGTGTATTCAAAAATATTCTTAATAATAGAGCCCTCCAACAGCCAAAGACCGGTTTTCCCACATTAGGTTTTTTTGAGAATAGTTTGTCTAGAAATAACTATGTCACTTTGTCTATGTGTGCATGTGCTTATTCTAGATTTGAATTGGTAGAGATATGTTGTGTTTTTTTCTTTGATGTTAACTTGAATTTATTCATTTGATAACTTGTATAAGTAGGATAAGCTTAATCATATTAATAGAAATAATTTCTGCATAAGAATTAAGATTCAAAAATTTCTATACAGGATACATGCCTCTAAACAGTGTTACAATGAGGCTCAAGGACCCTTTTACTATTGAAAAACAAATAGAAGCCCTAAATAACCAAAACGCTAACCTTAGGAGATGGAACACTAAGAGTTTGTGGGTCTCGTTGGGGTTAGTTTGGCAGCCAACTTCTTGGGGTTATAACTTGTTCATATGACCTCCATTTGGCACATATGATACCTCGTTAGAAAGGTCTCTCTGAGTAATACAAGATTTATGGAAGGTCCTTGCCTACAACCATTGGCCTAATTTGTAACTAAAATAAAAATGTCGTTTATGGGGTCAAAACAACTTCGGAAGTTTAGAACCTGAAAAAATGCTAAAAATAGTAAGTTCTACTATAATCAAGGAAGTTGATGAAATCAACTAGAGGTATAGGTGGAATAGGTAGGTGGGAACCAATATCCACATGGATCATATGGTTATATGTAGAAAGTGGCGTAATGGACAATGAGTATAATGAGAAATATAAGGAAGAAACCATGAAAGGATTGTCCAAGATAAGTCTTGAAAAAATAATCTATTATGAGACTTCCAAAGAGGTATGGAATAATTTGCAGTTCATCTATGAGAAATAAACTCAAGATTCTGATGAAATTAGGGATACCACTCTAAAGAATGGAGCACAGAGAGATCATATATTATAACAAGAATATGATTCCCTTGTATCAAGAGGCCAAGGTATTGGTCAGTGCTTAGAAAATACCAAGAAGATGCAATCTACAAGTAATTTGTTGTTCTAATTTTATTGTATAATAATAGGCCATTTATCCTCTGGCTGCTCAATTACAAGTTTTGATGAAAGAGAGACTTGGTCATCTAGTAGTAGTGAAGAAGGAACTACTTTTCTAGTAGTAGCAGATCTAGATACTACTCAAGAAGAAAATGGGTGCACCTATGGTAGAGAATAAAATATAATATATCATGTGTTTACAAAATGATCACTAGACTCAACAATGGAATAAGTTATTGAAGAAATTGTAAGTGAAATAAAAACTAGTTGTGAATCTAGTAGCTCTGCTAATGAGTCAAAAGACCTTAAAGAAAAGTTATATTTTAGAAGGAAGCTCATATCTACTCTTTAGGAGATCTAGAGGCTTACATCCACAAATCAAGAATTGGAAGCTAAGAATATTATATTAAAAAATCAATTTTATGCATATAATATCTCTAATGCTTTGGATGATAATTGAAGCAACAAAAGTCCCCCTCTTGTCAAAATTATTTTGGATTATAAAGGCGAATCAAATAAAGTAGCAGCTCAGCAGCACAAAACTCAATTGAAGTGGTTTTCAAGATGTGATTCCCCTAAAAAATAAAACAACTTTATAGTCACACAACAACAAAAGGGTAATCATACTACCAATGATAAAGATAATGGTAACCAACCCCTTAGGTTTTTTTATTGCGGAAAATTAGGGCACTATGCGTCCACATGTCTAGAAAATAAAAAGCTGCAACATAAGAAGAGGAACACATTGTTTCATCCACAACAAGAAAGTACTCAATGTAGTCATTTAAACAACCAAGCACATAGGTAATTTTCCCCTCAATGATAAAATCTTCAAAGGTAGAATAATCCAAGGAAAGTGAGTATCAATACAAGAAAAGTGTTGAACAAAGGTTATTGTAAGAATAAATCCTTTTCCCCCTTTTAAATAACGTTGAATTATATAGGTGGAGAAATTATGGGCACATAGTAGCTACATACAAGCTTGGAAATATCACACCTCCTTTCCAGAACAAGTCAAAAATAGGCATGGATAGTGTTGAAGACCAACAAAGATATTACCAGTAATAAGAGAAGTAGGTCAAATGAAGTAATAATGTAATAGAGACCTGATTTTTATCAGAGAATGAACATATTTTATTCAAAATTCCATTTGTAGACCTCTAATGGTAAAAAATTATCTCAATCTGATAAAAGGAGTAGTGGTGTTGTTAATTCTCTCACACAAAACAAGAAAGAAACAAACAAAAAGAAAATATGCACATTAGATTTAATTCTCAAGAAAAGGAAGGATAAGTGGTTCATATGCTCATTTTGTGGTAGAATGTCACTCAAACGAGTGAGAAGAAAAATTCAAAGTAGGTCTTCAAAGCACGGTGATGTTCTTATAAGAACTCAACATAAGCAAGTGTAGATGAGAAAGAGAGATAATTTACTAAGTGGGAGTAGATCCCTTGTCCCTTTTCATTGAAAAGAAGAGGTTGGCTTGAAGTGAGGCTAGAAAGGACAGATGCAAGGAGAATAAAGGAACATTCCAAGTGATGCATCTAAAGGTTAAGGAAAGTATGCCCCTATTTTTTTCTTAGTTTATAATGTTGCTTATATAGACTGGTGTTGTTGAGTATTATGGTTGTTTACAGAGGTATTAAGTAGAACAATATGTTCTTCATTAAAGGAAAAAATTGTGTGACAACCCTAGTGTGTTGATTTCAGTTGTAGATGAAGTTGTGTGTCGTTGACCACAAAAATTTATTTTAATTAATTTTCTTGTTAGATTATATTTTCAGACTAAATTAAATTTGGTGATGACAAAGAAAAGATGATTATTTTTTATTGTTGATTAAGAATAAGTGTGGAAGACAAAGTATATTGTTGTTGTTTCATATCAATGTTTCTTGATTGATAAAAATTTATGTTGCATATATGTGGAGTATTATGATTCTTTTTTTGATTCCAAACTGTTACATTAATAATTGGTATCAGACATCAAATAACAAACATTGGTGAAAAGAGCATACAATGAAATAGAGAGTGATTGTTTGCAGACTCTTAATTCCATAGAGAGAGCATGATCAGAGGGAAAGAATACTCAATTAACACTTGCTCAACATTTTTTATAGAAGGTATCAACAATTGGTATCCATATTATTACCTACAGATTGACATATGAGTTAGGGTAATTAGGTTGTAGATTTTAAGGTCGAGTGAGATTGTTAGTTCAAGTGTGTATGTATGCTATTGTAGGTTCGAGAGAGTCCATATTTATATGATGCTAAATTTTATGTTAGATTCAAATTCATATGGTAAGTCTACTTCCATTAGAGTTTTTTCAAAAATTAGTATAGATCTATTTGTTGGTATAGGAATGCATTGGTGAGAGTTCCTCTATTTTTTTTGTGTAAGCACTTTTAAGTGGTGTACTTTTTTAATTATCATTTGACAAATTGATAATGTCAATAATGCATAGGATATATATTTTTTGGTGTTAAAGGTTATATTAATGTGCCCAAGAGGATTATCACTATAATTCTATGAATGTAAGCCTATTTGAGACTTAGACTAGCAGGCATGGGTTTGCTTATGGATTAGATGTACATGTATGAGTTGATTTAGCAAGAGACCCCTCTTGAATACTCGAGGTAGATATTGAGAGTGATTACTCACTCTCCTTTTAACTAAATCTTCTCGACATAATAGAACAAAAGTTTCTTATATAAGGTTATATATACATAAAAAAATTTAACACATGAAGAAGCAGTTGGCAGGTTCACAGCATTAGTCTGATAGGGTGAGATTAGTTGCAAGGGGCGTATCTTTTCCATTGATGTGTTGATTTGAATAATGAAATTCTAGACTTCGTAAAAAAAAATTTGGTTGAATAGTGTATCTATTTCCCATTGATGTCAAAGGGGGAGAAGTACACAAATGGAAAGAAGTAAGAAAAACATTAATTTCTTTTGCGTTACTTTGATAACAATGGGTTTGGTGTTTCCACCAATTACAAAGGGAAATATTGTTAGAATATGTAATCATTAATGTTAATAATTTATGTCAGAAATGTGTATTATGTCAAGAGTATCATGGAGATTGGCATTATATTGAAAAACATGTCAAAGGTGTGAACAAGTGTGTTTCAAGGAACATAGAATTTAGTGCCATTTTCAGTTCACAATATCAATTCAATTGTACTTGGAGATTACTCAGGTGGATAATGGTAGGAAAGCTCTTTCCAAAATTATATTGAATTCAAAAAAATAATTCTTGGATCAAAAGATATGTTTGGTCAAAGTTCTGAGGATAAAAGTCAAAATTTTGGTGTTTCTAGGCCATGGGCCCCATAAAAAAATAAACATACAGGTAATAATTTCCACCATTTTGACACAAAGGTGGACCAATCATAAGCAGGTAGGAAGGATAGCACGGGTCCTAATCAGGTCACATCATCCCAGTAATTAAATCCTAGGAATTCTAAAGGAAGTGTATGCGAAAAGTCTTGGGGTGACTAGGAACTGAGAGGATGTGGTGGATAATGTGGTCAGAGACAACAATATATTCAAATTTGATTAGTGAGCGGGTGACCCAACCTTTACACATAACCTTGACAGGATACGAAGGAGATGCAATTTAAAATCTAAGGGATAGAACCAATAATTGGATGGGGCACATCACAGGTCAGCGGATGCAACCGGAGGAGGATGTGGCATGTCACAGGTCAGTGGATGCGAATAGTGATTGGTGAGATTTGTCTAGAAAATCGACGTAGATTAAAACTAATAATTGTAATATGCTAAAACAATATACTGAATATAATCTACCAATTGTGGAAACCAATTATGATCATGAAATCACAAAACATGAAAGAGAAAGAATTTAAATCACATTACACAAAGATTTCCTTGGGAAAAACTCAGCTAAAATCCCCACTATATGTATATTGCATAAGTCAGAAAATATGAGAAGATATTCTTTTTTCAACCAGAGAAGCCTCTGCACTATCTCTATATATCTCACTGCTTCTTAGATAAACCTTGGCCAATACTTAACCAATTTTTTTCCCTCCAGGATCCCTATTTCCTTGAGCTATTTCCTTAGGTAATTAGCCCCTATTAATTATGGAAATTACTAATATGAATTATGAAATACATCTAGGTCCTTCCTCTAACTGCATGCACCTCCTATACATGTTGTATGATTATACAAATGATAACACACTTCCCTTAAACTCAAACCTCAACTGGGTATTTCTCGGAACTGATATGCATGAGTTATTTATGAGTGAAACATCTGTTATATGATTGATCACTAGATGTGCTTCAACTCCAAGTTCCACTCTTTTACCTCTACTAGTTCATCCATCAGTTAGAACTAGTTAAACAAATTTTAACTCGGATAAACTAAGTTAATTAATTACAACTCAAAATAAGCTCAACTAGGGCTCCTATAATGTAGGAGATAGTCTACATGACTCAAGTTTGACCCTCAACTCAAATTAACTAAACCGACTAAGTCATACTAACTTAGTTAAGTCATACAAGTTGTCTTATGATGTGGAATTACAATTTTATTCTAATTTTATTCAAGGGAAAATTAAATTATAATCTTTCTTGGTGCTATTTTCAACACTCCCTCTCTGCGAGAAAGGGATTATATGATACCCCGATACTGCCTATATGGAACTCGAATGTTCCTCTTGATAGTTCCTTCATCAAGATGTATGCATCTTGTTCCTTTGTAGGAATGTACTCTAGCATCATGATCCGCATTTGCACACGATATCTGAGATGGTGGTACCAGATGTCGATATGCTTGGACCTATCAAGAAAAACTGGATTAACTGAGATTTTGATGCAACTATGGTTGTCACAATAAATCACTATACGATCCATATGTTGACCAAACAACCCAACAAGGATCTTCGTCATAAAGATAACCTCACAATTTTCTTGAATAGAGTCCATGACTCTACTTTTTCTGAAGTGAGTGCAACTGATACCTGCTTCCTACTATACTAGGAAACTGCTTCTGACCCAATATTGAAGATTCCACTTGATGTCCTCTTCCTGTTGGATAGAATCCCTTCCAAATCTACATCTGTGAAGCGTTGCATATTCATTCCCTATGTCCACCTGTACCAAAGATAAAATTGAGTGGTGCCTCTGAGGTATCTCAACACATGTTTGGTTGCCTTCCATTAGAGCTTGGTTAGCTTAACCATTGCTTGAATAAGCTGGTTAACCAAATAACACATGTTCAGTCGTGTTCTCACCAAGTACACAATTGAACCCACAATATGCCTATAAATGGTAGCTTCTACCACTTCACCTAAAGTATCATCTTCCTTCCTCCAATTTCCTCCTAGAGGAGTCTCCATGGGTTTTCTACTCTCCATGTGAAATATCGTTGGCATAATTTCTCTGAGAGACAAACAATTCCCCATCTCTTTGCCAAATTTCCAACCTAAGGAGATCATGCAAGAGCCCCATGTATTTCATCTCAAATTCTCTTTCCAAATATTATTTGCATGAAATAATCAACTTCTAATCA
This sequence comes from Pinus albicaulis, assembly GCA_034641835.2. Lineage (NCBI taxonomy): Eukaryota > Viridiplantae > Streptophyta > Pinopsida > Pinales > Pinaceae > Pinus > Pinus albicaulis. The sequence goes on along the minus strand of CM076573.1, from coordinate 709,047,786 downwards.
CCCGTTATAATTAAATAATTGACATATAATGCTATAATCAATCATGTACCTTCAACCACAATATGGTAAAGGTTTGCATCTACTTCACTTTTGGTGAAGCCCAACCCAGTGAAATAGTTTTCAATCCTGGTGTACCAAGCACAGGGTGATTTTTTCATTCCATACATCGCTTTCTTGAGTCACACACATATGAATCTCTATCGAAGGTCTCAAATCCTTCTGCCTTCTTTATGTAAACATCTTCCTCAATCAATCCATTGAGGAAATTTGTCTTTACATCCATCTGATGTATTTTCCATCCCATTTGCGATGAAAGTACTAGAATAGATCTGTTTGGAGAGAACCTTGACACTATAGCAAAGGTCTCCTTGTAAGCTATTCCCTCCATCTGAGAGAACCCCTTGTCCACAAGTCTCGCCTTGTGCTTCTCGACACTCCCATCTACTTCTTGCTTCATCTTGTAGATCCACCTAGATCCTACAACTGACTTGTCCTCCAGTCTTAGGACAAATTCCCATGCACTGTTCCTGATAATGGAGTCATACTCCTCTACCATCAACCCATACTAGTTGTTGCACTGCTTCCATGAAAGAGGATGAATATGTATCTACACTCTCTCTCATAAAATCCATGTAGCCAGTGTACTGATATGGGGACCTTCTCTGCCTATTTTGTGATGTGGGTGCTCCTGCATTCTCTCTAACACCATGAATCAACTTGTCAACCTCTCTGGTGTGCTTCCTTCAATGTCTAGATGTCTCTACATGAGTGGGTGCTTCTACTCTCTGCTCCTCTTCTTGTGGCTGGTCCACATATTGAGGTTCTTATTTTGGAGGTAAAATATCCTCATCTCCATTCAAATGAAGCTCCTTCTCAAGGGAAATTCGCATGTCCTTCCCTTATTCTAATTTCACATCTCCATGAACCAATATCATCCCATGATATGGAAGGTACACCCGATAGTTGTGAGGTGTATCAGTGTACCCCAAAATTATGCCCAACTCAGCTATTGGTTCTATAATTTTCCATGCATCCTTGGTAACATGACGGTAAACTGATGAACCAAAAATTCTAAAGTGCGCCATAAATGGCTTCTTATCGGAAAAGGCTTCCTATGGGTTACTTATCCTTAGGATCCAATGAGGACCCTTATTTTGCACATACACAACTATGTTACATGCTTCCACCCACAAGTGCAGCAGTAGGCCCTAATCATGTAACATCACCCATTCAATTCCCACAATTATTTTGTTCTTCCTTTCTGTAACCCCATTCTTTTGTGGGTTATGAGGTGTTATTAACTCATTGTGAATTCCTTTTGAAGCATATAATTTATTGAATTAATTTGACACGTATTCTCCATCGTTGTTTCTCCTAAGAGCCTTAAATTTCCTTCCTGTGTATTTTTCAACAAGTGCTTTGAACTCACAAAATTTTGAGAACGTGTATTATTTATTTTTTGTGAAGAATATCCAAGAATTTCATGCAAAATCACCTAGAAAAATCACATAATACTTGTTCTTGGCCATGGAGGCTATTGTGAATAGTCCACACACATCTGAGTGAACTCTTTCAAGGATCACTTGCACTTGATTGTCCTTATCATGAAAGTTGGATTTGGTATAATTCCCCGATGTACACCCTTTGCATGTATCACATTGCTCGAGTGAACCATTGGGAAGTCCTCTAGAAATACACTGCATGATCTTCAAAGCTCTGTGGTCTAGATGGCCCAATATTCTATGCCATAACTCATCGATGTCTCATATCTACACCTTCTCTACTTTCATGCTCAAAGAAGCACAATCTTCTACATCCAATTTATAGAGTTTATGTATCCGAACCCCAATCTTCTTCATCCATCTCATGGTTATGTGAAAAAGGAACACTTTTTCTTTGCTAAATATCACATCATAGCCACGATATTCCAACATAGCAACTGGAACTAAGTTCTTCTTCAAACTAGGAACATACATGACATCTTTCACTGTGAAAGGAGAACCAAACTCCCTCTGAAACATAACAATACCAATGTTGGTCGCGCTATACCTCCCATCATCTCCCATCTCGATGTGCATCTAGAGGTCCTTATCCTCCAAGTTGTTGAAGAACTCTTTTTTCTCAGTCATTTGGAATAAGGCTCCACTATCTAGGTACCACATAGAACCCATCACCGATGACACCATGCATATGATGAGGGTGAAATTCAAATCGAATTGTTAAGTAAAAGATTCACCTACCTCTCCTCCTAATGGCTTCTTGTCGAACTTCTTGTGTTGACAATTTGTGGCATAGTTTCCCAACCCGTGACAATGTAAATGTAATATTCTGAATAGAAACAAATAGTAATACAAAGCAACATAAACAAGAATCTACAAAAAATAGAGAGACATCACACAAATAATTCAAATATGGAGAAACATTGAGCCATTTTATTATATAATTGAAAGATGAAAATGAGTACGAAGGTGATCAAAATGATGGCACCTTGGCTTGCACAAGGCAAGATGGAAATACTCTCAGAAATTCTCACTGAATGGCTGCTCAACCAAGGACTGCGTAATCTTTTAATGTTGCTGTTGTTATTGCCCTACTATTTCTATTGTATAAATGGAATAGCTCTTTGGGGCCATTCCCCTTCTCATAAAAATTTGAAACTCTGGGAATGGGCTCTCTCTAATAACCCAGAAAATCCCAGAAAGGAATCCCAGAATGGTTGACCCTAGAATTTGACCCTCCTTTGGAAATAACATTGTCCCAATGAAATACGCTGGCCCTGAATGATCCTCTACAAATGGTGGCCTCCTCCTGCCTCTACCACAAACTGCGTGATCCATCCAAGAGATTGCATTGTCCAAGAAACTGCATAATCCTAGCTAAATATGCTATGGCTCCCTCCTGCAAAATGATGGATTTAACTCCTCAACTGAGCAGGCACTCAAATTCCCCCGGGGCTGAGGTTGGGATCTCCGCTCAGAGACACCCAGTGTGCTGAACAACACTTGCAGACTTCGCTCAACAGAAAAAGTGTGATCAATGTCAAAAGATAGAAATTATAGATGCATAATAGAATGAGAGAATGAGGAGCCTCTTCCCCCTTTTATGCTTTGAGAGCCTTTCTCTCACCCAGGCCCCACCAAACTGCGCTGTCCCTCTTGGCCCACGATGTCCCTCTCTCACTGTGTTTTCATGGGCCCATGCTGCCACTTCCCTCATGCTGCCACTTCGTCCTCCTTGGCCCCACATTGCCAAATAATTATATGCTCAAGTGACTTTATGGAATGTTTATTTATTAAGTGTAGGTTGTTTGTCTCATCACCCACTTTATTAACTGAATTAACTTTAGAAAAGAAAATTTGGCCAAAATTAATATTACCAATTAGTTGTTGCTAATTAGGAATATTACAATCCTCCCAGCCAGAAATTGATATCCTCAAGCAATGCATGAACAAGCCTCCTCTCTATTTGATTCTCCCCATTGTCACTGCAAAATATGCCTGGGTCCTGTTAGTCATTAGTAATTTTTACTTGTTTAGATGACTAAATACTTGTCCAAGATTTCTAGAAACAAAATTTATAGAAGTCTTGTGAGCTCTAGAAATCTCACTGCCTTCATTATCCTTAGGATAAATTTTTCACTATCCTACTACTCTGTCACGACATGGCCATCCTATCACTCCCCGAAGACCAAATCATGCATTGATGCCCCTCACTCTCACTAAGTTTGCCACCTCTACCTTTAACACTCCGTTTCTATTTACCTAAGTCCTCTATTCACACACCTTGGTTTTCCAAGTAACCCAAAATTTTTCCCCTACTCACCAAGTGCCTCAAGCAGTGGTGATTTTAAAACTCTCTTTCTAAAGCTCTTTAGATAAATCAAAGTTGTTTAGTCATCTAGGATGGCAATGCAAAAAAGTGTGTCAAAGCTTGTCTTCACCTCCAAACCCTGATTCAAGCTTTTCAGTCAAAAACCTTTCTAGAGGACATCCCAATGAGTCATATAGGGTCTCCTAGGTTATGCATTGTCATAGTTCTAAATTTACTATTTCTACAAATATTCAAAGCGGAAGTCAATTGAAAAAAAGGTGAACTTATCATTGTCCAAAGACATCAAAGGCATCCAAAGGTATCTCCTTGATCAAACACTAAGTCGGCATAAAGATAGTTTTCCCATGTTAAAGCATTTCTGTAGGAATGCTTTATGATGGTTAACAATAGAACAGATGCAAAGTAAAAGGCCTAAACTCATAAATAAAATTACATAGCAGAAGAAATACAACATGCCTAAGTTCACAAAGAGGATCATGGTTTCATGAAAAATTGTTTGTAAAGTGTTTCCCAGCAAAGAGCCCATGCATAAGGTCCTGAAAAAAATGGCATATGAGCACAACTTTACACCAATCAAAGTTTCAATAAACAAGAAGTCAGAATACAAAATATCCTTGGTTGACTACATGCAGAGATTAGAAGATGATATTCGGGAATAATTTCTAGGGTCTGTTAAAGACAAAATTATTTCACTACAACAAAGGGTCATAAAACTTCATCAAAGGGCCAAAAGGTTTTCAGAGGAAATTCGAAATCAGGCCTCTAAATTTGAAAAAATATTAAAAAGGGTATCAGTATGAAGGACACATAACTCTCAAATAAATTCAACATCCATCAAATAGTCAAGGAGGGAGGCATAGTTTCAATATATGAAAATGGAAAGACCGATCAAAATCACCAGTTTGCCAAGGGTCTTTGAAAAAGTGCCAACTCCAAAAGAAATAAGAGGATAAAAAAACATTGCTTCTTATGACACCCCCTACAAAAGGAAAGGAGAATATTAGCAAAAGGGAAAAGAAAAAAAAAAAAAAAAACCTTAGTAAAGTGGGTTTGTATCTTTAATTTTTTAAAAAGTGTATAAAAGCAACCCAAGCAACATCTCCCAATCACCATTTGGTTATTTGCAAAGGAGTTGAGGGTTTTCAAATTTTTCAAAATTCCTAACAGAGTCTTCAGGCAGATTTTCTAGGCACTGCACTACTGTGAAACTGTGTTGCGCTCATGTGCGCACTACCCATATACTTTTTTGAAGAGTGTTGTGCGCATGTAGAGAAGTCACCGTGCAGACTTTGCCCGACCTTCACCATGCAGACTCTGCCCGAGGCTTGACACACTCGCTACAAACCTAGTCATGCAGGCTTTGCCCAACCTCTCAATGTTTAGACTCTGCCCAACTACGTTCAGGAGGCACATGATAGTGTGCAGGAGGTGACGGGCACACACACGACCACCCGTTCAGCACTGCCCGACAACGCGTGCATGAAGCACCCGTGCTGCACTCCTGGATGTTTAGGAGGTGCCTGACCCTGCGTGCAGGAGGTGACCTGCTGCGCTTCTGCATGTTCGGGAGCTGCCCGATAACTTGTGCAGTAGGCACCCGTCTTGCCCACCATATGTTTTGAGCCTATTTCTTCATCTGTGGAGATATTTTGAGAGGTATTTAAGTGTTTCCCACATATTCCTATTTTTATAAAGGTAGGATTATAAAGAAAATTGAAGGCTGGATTTAGAGAAGGAAGAAAAATCCTAAAGAAAGTACTTGGTCTCCACACTGTTGAGCCTTAACCTCACTGCAACCTCTCCATCTCATCCACCATTTTCACATCCTTCCATAAGCGGTGTCAATTCTTTTCAAACATCTTGAGACATGGGTGAAGGAAAAAATGCCTAGGGAAGGCAGTGTTGACAGTGATGAGGCAAGTCAAAGGCATAAAGAGCAGCAGAGGAAGGGTGGGAAACCAAATAGATTTGAACCTATAAGCACTGAAAAACTGATAACCTCTCCTAATATATTTTCCTATTTTCAAGAATTATGATGCTATGAGTTCTGTGAGAGAGTACAAAAGATCCAGATTCACGCTCAGTTGACCAAGCTCTTTACCCTAAACCTTCATAACCACCAAGTACACCTATCTGGGGTGAAGTTTGAGCTGACCACCAATGCCATCTATATGGCCACTGGAATACCTTCCATGGGAGAAAGGTGGTTCAAACAAAAGTATTTGGACCTAAGCTGCTATCACCCTTTCTTGAAACCAAGTTGTCAAGCTAACTACAAAACCATGTTCTCCTTTTCTCATCTATTGGATAGATATTCTCTCCTAATGAAGATAATTATGAAATAATTCACTTGTCACGGTAGGTTCTCCAGAGTCTATTCCTACCACATAAGACTACTCATGCATTTTACCAAAACCAAGCTGCTACATTTGCCCTAATACCTTTGTAAAATTATTGAGAAAATGTCTTCCATCATGCAAAAGAGGCTTCCATCCCAAAAAATGTCAAGCCTTTTTCATCATTCCCTCATCAAAGTGATTGTCTCACACCAACTATAACAACAAGGCATCCCATGGGAGGTTTTCATCGCCCATGATGATTTAACAACTCCACAGCCTATCCCTCTACAAAGTCTGCCATCATCATCTCAATTCCATCCTCACACACCTCCATCACCCTCCACTGACCATGATTCATCCTCTTCACATGAATCATCTCCCCAAACAAACCTCCCCCTTTCACCTTCTCCTAAAAATATAGAAAATGAAGAAAGCAGTGAAGCAGAGGAAGATAAAAGTGAAGAAAGCAGTGAAGGAGAGGAAGATGAAAATGAAGAAAGAAGTAAAGGAGAGGAAGATGAAAATGAAGAAAGAAGTGAAGGAGAGGAAGATAAAAGTGAAGAAAGCAGTGATGGAGAGGAAGAAGAAAGTGATAAAGGAAATGAAAAATAAGCAAGTGTTGATGAAGAAGAAAGAAGAGATGAAAGCAGCGAGCCCAATGATGAGCAAAACGACCAAAATAGTGGGCCAAATGATGAAGAAGATGACTTTGAAGATACAAGGACAGAGGCAGCTTATAATTTTGAAAACAATGAGCTACAAAAAAACCAAAACAGTGAGCCTAATGACAGTCAAAAAACAAATGACAGTAAAGGAGAAGAAGTAAACAATGAAGAATATGACACTGAAAATACAAAGGACAGTGGGGAGGAGACATATGAAAGCAGTAAAGAGGACAAAGAAGACAGTGAAAAATATGGTAAAAGTAGCCAAGAGATAGAGTTTGAAAGCAACTACAGTGGGAAAAACAATGAAGACAGTGACCCAATAATGAGGGTAATGAACTAGATAGTGAAGAAGAAGTCAACCTAGAGGACAATATATATGATAGAGAAGGGAAAAATTCTGAAGACAAGGAAAATTGGCATAGCAAAAATGAAGATGATGCAATTTATGAAACAAAGGTTGAGTTTGAAGATGAAGAGCATAGGCAAGACAGAGAAGACAGTGGGCAGAGAAGTGAAGAAAACTCACCTAATGAGGAATAAAGTGACCATCAAAGTAAAAGAGGGACTAATGAGAGTGCCTATGATAGTGACCACACAAAAAGTGCAAACAGTGAAACAGAGGCTAAGTTTGAAAATAAACATTGTGGGTCCAATAATGAAGAAGAGGACAGTCATGGAGATGAAGATGTACCAAGAAGTCCTGAGGATGATAGTCCTAAGGGTCTTAACAGTAATGCTAGCATGAGAGATAGTGAAAATTCCTCTCAAGAAGGCAGTCAAGGGCAAGGTGAAAAAGATGCACATACATATATCATCCATGAGGAGAAAAGCAGTCCTAAGATGACCAATGATCAACGTTTTCAAGTGAAAATTGTTTCACCTTTCTCCCTTACCTATCAAAGAGGAGAGAGGCATGTGTTTGCTACCTCCAAAAGGAAAGGGTCCATGCCATCATCCTCAACTCAAATGATTGACAAAGGTAAACAAGAAGTGAAAGAGGAAGAAGACAATCATGAGGAGGAAAGAGAGTTTGAACTCATCCACATAGACAGTGATGAGGAAAATGAAATAATAATTTCAAACTCCCTTCTACAAGACAGGAATGCACAAATCAGAGACTTGGCAGTTGAATTAGAAAGAGCTAAATATGTCATTTACTTCCATCAGATGCAAAGCAAACAGATGAGTGGCCAACATGCCATCTATGAAGCAAGAGCACTCAAGTACCAAAAAGAGGCTCAAAGGTCACAAGTAAAGATAGAGGAGTTCATGGGCACCTATGAAGAAAGTAGTGATGAAGAGGGTCAAACTAGAATGAGACGTAGGACTATGGGTCTTAGGAAAGCATTGGCAAAGCGGAAAGAAGAAGAATCAACCCAACCACAAAAATTTCCCCTCACTGAACCCCTTGCCATGGAAATTGAGCATGATAGGGAATCATGGCTTGAAAGGGATAGCATACACCTTGAAGCCAATCTAGAGAAGGCCAAAAAAAGCTTGGACTTACAGAGGAGAATGGCTAAGCACTATGCACAAAGGAACCAAATTGCAAGGAAAAAACTCAAAATTTCCCAAATGAGGTCCTAGCGCTAAAGGACGAAAAATATCAAGCTTGCCTTGATATTTTGGCCCAAGCTTCTCTACAGGTCTCCCAGGACCCATGAGGCACTCATCTACCAATTTTGGGAAAAATGGAACAACTTTTTTTTTTGCAAAATTTTGAGGCTAGGAGCGTAGCACACCCTATGCTGCGCTTTTCCCAAGGAATATTCAATAAGAAAGGTTTACATTTTTTGATTCCTCATCATGAGAGCAGAATTCTCACCAATTTTCAGCTCAATTGGAGTAGTTTTGGTCCCCCAAAAGGGTCAAAAACACTCATTTTTTCACCATTCTGCCCACTTTTCTGAGCATGTGTTGTGCTCCTAGAAGTCTTGGAATTTTTACTTTTTGGACAGGTTGTAGAGGTCGTATTGAGTAAATAAAGGTATTTCTGGAAATCATACTTCAAGGGCTTTCCAACAAGCCATCACAGAGCCTTTTCCGACATCGGGAAGGCCTCCAAAACACTATTGCAAAAAGACCTATTTTTCCTGTCTTTGTGTTGCGCTCCTGGCATAAATTCAAATTTTGACACAGTGTGTTGTGCTCCTATGGTTAACAAGGAAGAATGTGTGTTTAGAAAGTTTTCATAAGCAGGCCAGACCTCAAAATTCAATTTAATTGCTATATATGGTCGGAAAAGATATTTGTTAGATATTTTTGTGCCTTGGGCCTTGCAAGGCCTGAAGGACAAGTTAGGATATTTCTTGTTGGCCAATAGGCTTCTAGATGCTCTATTAGGATATCCTCTTCCTTGATTGTTATATAAGTCACGAGGATTCATTGTAACAAGGGGGGGGGGGGTGGGGGGCTTTGATGTGTTTAAGAGAAATACATGGTTTTCAGAAGTTGATGAACAATATAGTGTTGTGGAGCTTGTGGATGATTTGCCTTGGCTGATAATGATGAAGGCTTGCTTACAAGATTCCTGAGTTTAGTTAATGGTGAAGTATCTCTCATTTTTTCATGTTTTTCCTTTTTTGTCATATGTCCATATTTCTATATTGAAATAGCTCAGAAGAGTATAGGATGAGAAATGTTGTTAAAGGCACCTTTGTCCTCCTGTTTTCTATTGTCTTCATGTTTTCTTCTACTGGGTTAGTTTAAGGAATTCTTAGTTGCTACTTAGGAAAACCTAAGTTTTTCTATTTCATTATTGGATTAATATGCTAGTTGACAAACATGAATTATGGTAAGTCCTGCTTGTTTTATGTTATATAAACTCTGTCTTGAAATATCTCTTTGATGTATTGATTGATTAGGTTAAGACAAAGAGGTCTTGTTTCGATCTTGCCCTTTATATATGCTTATCAGTTTTCCTCAAAGTTCTTTGTAGTTTAATCAATGATGTTTAGGCGTTCCCTCTTGATTTATTAATGCTATTTGTATCTTATATGTTTTCAAGTCTTGAAAGTAGAATCATTGAAGTTAGATAAGTTGTCTTACTTCATTTTCTCCACTGGATTGTATATCTTGAATGTGTATTTCTTTAAAAGTATTGTTATTGAGTAAATGGTGTGCCCTACCTCATGACTAGTATCTTTTTCTTATCAATATTCAAGATATCTCTGTTCATAGGTATTTGACAAATTATTCTTAACTTCTCTTTGCCCTAGCTTGTTTCCCAAACTTAATGTCCACTTCACCTCATACATAAACTTTAAAGATCCATTAAATACACTATATTTTCCCTATGATGTACCCCAAATCATTATCTAGATATCAATGACTTCATAGAATCCATAGCCCAATTGATTTGATAACCTTTCACTCCACCTATCCTACTTGACCATCTTACCGAACCAAAACAAACAACAAACCTGTTGGGGTTCCTATGTTTTGGCAGGTTTGTCTCTACCAAAATATAAGACAACATCAAAACCACTTTGGGACTTTAGGATCTAGCCCTCCTGGGTCAAGAAAGGGATCTCTCTATAAAGGCAAAGGTATATGTATTTGAAGTTTAGATGTTAAGGTATTAGGCTAGTTGTGTGGCACAAAGGTTGTTTGTTTGGTTTTTGGGAAACATGAAAGAAGGGTCCAATATAACACAAAGGGTGAGCCAAGAGGATTTTAGGCAAAGGAGAGATACTTCAGAGAAAACTTGAGACCATTGGGCAATGGAGTCATAAAATGGTTTACTTGCTATTCAATATCCAAGGCTTTCAATTGGGGTAGTCATCTAAAATAGAGGATCTTTAAAGATGATAATGTGGTATGAAATGGTGAGGAAAGAAGGTGAATGACAAGGAAACCTCCAAGGTGACCACTTAGGAAGAAAACCTAGGGACAGGGCATGCCTTAAACACCTATGATCAAATTCCTGAGAGGCTAACTCTTCAAACAACAAGAAACACTTAAGATTTAAACACAAAGGTGAAGCCTGAGATCAGAGAAAGGCTTTGAACTTTAAATGCTTCGACATTCATCTCAAGGGAAATTAGAAAGGTTAAATTGATTGAAAAAGACCCTAGTGAGACAGAATTAGCGTTCTAAACTCCCAGCATCCCAATTATTTCAATTAAAACCAGACAAGAACATCTAAGAATAGGTTCATAAATTCATACATCAGTTAGCAGTGAATGACAACTACTACACTGGTTAAATTATCTTGAATTCGTTCTCAGATAGCACAATCAGTAGAAAACATCAAAGATAGGAAGAGCAGGAGCATTAGTGTACCATGCAAGAGTATATCCCAAGCCATATTTCTGATTCTTACCAGAGAAATGAAATGTAATGAATTACAGAAGGAAAACAAAGACAAAGGTAGAACACATCACCGTTGCTTTAAATCAGGATTCAAAGAAATTGCTTGTCATATTAGAGAGAAACACCAGTCATATACAACATTGTCCAATAGCTTGATATTATGTCTGAAATCATCTCCTCAGCCTATCTTACAACTTTACACACAGAACTATATCTCAAAAGAAACAACTTACAATTCACATATATCTGATCAACAACCTTTACAATGTGTTTTCTCATGAGTTTTATAGCTAAAGAGAGGTAGAGGAGGTAGATATAACTTTTAATGAGACATTAAAATAGAGGAAGAAGAATGGTTCGAGGCCCATTCTGTTTTAATATCCATGCATTGATTTTCGGTACTCTTTTGATGAAAGAGTGGTCTTCGACAGGTTGATAGTAACTCCATGTATGTTTATTTGATGTACTTTTGGCTGTAGTTCTCTGTAGTACTCTTGTGATGAGAAAAGGCAGATAAATGACTTTCAGGCCTGCCATAATGCATAATAAATGCTCTGGCAACATTAGGACTTTCTGTCAGGGTTTAGAAACTGGACTGCAAATGAAAGATAAAACTGTTGGCAACCTACCAAACAGCTGAAACAACCCAACAGGAGAATAAAAAAAGTGTGGTCCCCAGTGGAGTCGCCAGGTCTATTTCGGGGAATTATCACCCTAGAGGTTCGTTGGGTTACAACCTCCACAGAGCAGGGGCATGCTACTTAACAGAGACTCACACAACCATGCACGTTCAGAAAAACTAAATAGAGTAGAATGAGAAAGTTACTCGTTGGTCCTACGGTTGAAGAAGATCCCGCAGGGTTCAAACCCCCAGCAACCGTCCTTCCTTCTTAACCTGAAATACAAGAAGAAACAAGCACAAAGGACTGGTTGTACAGCATATATCTACTCTAAATGTCAGTGAGATTCACATAAAACATTAAATAAATCATAATGAATGCTTGTATAACAAATATTCTCATACATAAAAGCATACACTAACACGTTTATTTCGGGAACAGCATGGTACTTCTGTATTATAAATAGCATGTACAAAAGTAACGAGTGGAGAGATCACCTGATCCTTCCACGGCCTTCGCAGACCATCGTCCGGATCCGTCCAGCCCTTGCCTCGCTAAGACTCCTTCCAAACTGGTGCATACGAGATGACATATAAGGGGATGTACATCTCAAGGAAACAAGGGTTTCCTACAATGAACTGGGAAAGTGCAGGAGGCACGAGGAATCAGACTTGGATAGGGAATACCAACAGAGTATAATATCAATAATTCTCTCTCTCCTTTAGGCCATACACATGAGGGGCTTTTATACTCCCTCCAATTAATTTCAACAGTTGGAAACAGTTGGCCACGTGCTGGGGTGGTTGAACTACCTGAGTAACCATCAACCCAGCCTGAAAATAGGGAATTTTTATATATTTTTTAATCATTTTAATGGCATACGCGGAAAAGTCTAGCTGGAATCGCGTATACACGCGGAAAAGTACGGGCATAGTCGCGTATGGGGATTTTTACATTGTTTTTAAGTGAATTTGTCCAAGTCTGTAGGAATGGGTGCCCAAAACCATCAAAGAAATCATGAATCATGTCAAGGTGAGAAATGATGCTATAACATATGGTTGTTCAATATCTCTTTCCCCTTAAACAACATAGTTATCTTGGAAGGGTGGTCTGATTTGTTGATCATTTTCCCTTTGTCTGATTTAGGGTGGGTCTCTTCTAAAGTTCTGATTTTGGTTTCTGTTTTGGGGATTTGGTTGGTTGTCCCTAGGGGGTGTCCTTTCATTTATAATTATTCTCTCCATCATTCTTTCCATGGTTCTAAGTATGTTGTTAATCTTGGAATCAAATGATGAGGTTGAGGGCATGGTTTCATCTTTGTATGTTACCCTCTTTTCTGATCTTAGCCTAGCTCTCTTTTCAATTAAGTTGGCCTCTACACTTATAGCTCCCTTTTGCATGTCTGATAAGGTTAGGGGTTCTCTTTCTCTTAGCTAATAGGCCATGTCAGGGTCAAAACCTTCTGAGAATTTAGCTAAGGCTAGGCCTAGTGGGCGTTTCATGTTTGAATTGAACCTAGTGCAATAGTCTTGGACACTTTCCCCCATGTTTCTTTTAAGATTGCTATATTCTAAAAGGATCTGAAGAGGGTTTTTCTTAATCTCCCATTTGTTTATGAAAGTTTGGTAAAGGGAAGGGAGATCATGTATGTTGTTGGGAGTTAGGATTTTGAACCATTTATTATCTTCTCCTCCTAGGCTTTGGGCAAACATCCTCATCTTCATGGTTTCCTCTTCTAATTCCATGTAGTCAAAAGCATCACTCATTCTATCTACATGTTGTTGGGAAGTGGTAGATTCTATGTCGGTGAAGTGTGGGATTCTGGATTGGTAATCATTTGGAAAAGGTACCAATGGTTGTGGTAACACAAGGGGTTCATACCAAGCTGCCATGATGGGAGCTAATGGTGGATTTACAAGCGAAGGATTTCTGATATGAGATGGATTGGTTTGCACAGTGGGGGCCTGAACGGGTGTGGCAGAAGTACTTGGACCAACAAACTGATTCTGAGCAGTCTTGGGGTGAAAAGAGCCAAAGTGGTGTAGAAGTTGGAAATCAGGTGGTGTGGAAGGAGAAGCTTCTTCGCTAGGACTCTGCTGCAAGTTTATGGGCTCAACATCGATTTGGTCAATTCTACTCTGTGACTTGGTTTTGAAAAGGTTTTTTGTATGGAGCAAGTCAAACTGGGGATCTTGCAAGGCTATAAGATGTTCGGGTACGGAGTTTTCTTTATGAATGGGCCTATTAGTAGCTAATTTTCCAGTTTTAGATGTCTGCCACAAAATATTTTCTAGGTCATCAACTATAGTGGGAGAGTCTGGGTCTGGATGAGATCTGGTATTGATTCTTCGTGAAGCCAGATTTCAAACTCAAAATTTAGAGAGGTTGAAAGTTTTTGAAATTTTTTGAAAAATTTACCTCTTTTTGTGCTAAACTCACACAGTGTGTGACTAGGATTCAAGACTTCTGAGGGTTGATTCGGCACAATTCTATAGGAGTCTATGTACCCTAGTAAATTCAGAAGACCTACTATAGGCTAGTGGAGTCACCAGGTGGATATTTTTAGTTGTTTTGAAGATATGTGTCTATGGTCCACCACCAATACTGACAAGAAGCCAATCTAGAAATGTTTTGGGGTTTTCTGAGTTCTTATATGTAGCCCTAAGGTTTGTAAAAGTGTCCTATAGTTGAGTCATCATTTTTCTAGGATGGTAAAAAATCTAAATTCTAATCTCTAGCTATTAGTTGATTTCTCTATGATTTGACGAAGGTTTCTGAAGTCCTAAGGGATTATTAGATTGTCACTGACATCATAGATTGCATCATGATCACCATTGTGTTATTGATAGTGATGGGTTGATTTACAAATCACAGGATTTCAAAGTGTAATTGAGGGTTAAAACATTCTATAAGAGTTTCTTAGGCTATTATGTACTCAGTCCTACCATGATCGCCATTATGTTAATGTCCCGTGATTTGGCATAATTGTAAGCCAAATGACAGGGTAACATCAGACCAGTCTTTGGAGTCCTAGGACCTAGCCTTCCTGGACTTAGAGAGGGCTCTCTCTATTATGTGAATGATGTGAGCTTGTTCACTTTGGATGGTTGATTTTAGGTTAGTTGTTAAATGTGGGTTTTGTTAGCCACCTATAAATTTTTTCAAGAAAACAGGTGGCTAAATATTTTTTTGAGCCTCCAAGAGATACATTTCCTCTAAAAATATCTCATTCTTGAAGCCTCTATGTGTCCTTTACCTTTGATAAGATCTTCACTACTGTTTCCATCAAGAAAACCTCATTGTCCGTGAAATAATTATGCCCATAAAGCCTCCATTTGCTCCCTTGTATCCCTGCAAATTTCCCCATTTTAACCTTTTTTTTCCCTTCTCAAATTCCCCTAAAAACCCCCAAAATCCCTTCCTAAGTCTTCTAAACCATCTAATTCCCCTTTGTAAACCTTGTGAAACCCCTTCATTTGGTGGAAAACCCCCTTTTTCCCCTTACCGGAACCCTTCTCTAAGCCTTAAAAACCCTCTTTTTGGCTTTAAAAACACTTATTTTGCATTACAGGATTTAGCCCCCTTCGGCTAAGCCCCTAACCACTTCCCCTCCATGAAACCTAGCGAAAAGACCAGGCGCTAAGCCCTTGACCGCTTATCACATTTAGAGGATTGGTTGGGAGCATTTTTCTTTGTTATATGGAAAATTTCCGATACGATAAGTCCTTTGGTCTATCGACCTCCGCCGAGGTCTCTGCCATTGATCTCCTTAAATGATCCAATGGCCAGCGCTAATTGCATCCGCCGTCAATCGCAATCGGAAGTTGGAGTGGAGCGCATTCCCTGTGTTAAAAGAAAGGTCCTGATGTGAGAAAGGTTTTGTTCTATTGGCTGCGGGTGCAATACCCACTGCAGATCTGTAAAGATCGGATGGTCTGTGCAAATCCCACCATGAAAATCGCCAATCGCAAGTTCTTAATGCCCCACCCTTTGTATCTCCGATTGGCCGATCTCCGATTCAATCCTGGCCATTGAACCCAAAAGAACCAACGACCGAGATTTGTCCTCTCACTGACCCTATGTCCCCCATTGGGTATTCCCGATCTAATCATGACCGTCAATATTCTGCCGATCCGGCAGTCCACACACAATTGCTACATAAACCCATTGGAGTTTTGGCCCCTGCCATCCTCCAGTGCGATTAGATTGCAGTCGTCCATCCCTTTTGATCTGACGGTCCTCCGTTCACCCGCCCATTCATTTGACACTTTTACCTCTGCTCCCTCTGTTAATCTTCGCCATCCATCCTCATGAATCCAACGGTCAGGATTCCTCCCACCCATTAACCAGCCCCTTTGCCTTTGCTTCCCCTCTTCAGATCTCAGCCGTTCATTTTGCTGATCAAACGACCCACATTCAAACTGCCTTTGACTTGTCCCCACCTTACCAACCACGCATTTCCTCGTATCGCGCTCCATCTACCACCGTTAGATCTCACAGTCCCAAATCCAACAACCAACATCCATATCGCGTAACTTTGGTGTCCGGGCTTTAACAGTTTGAAAACATGCAATATGGGTGGTTTTATTTTGCCACGTGTCGGGCGACGAACCATATCGCGTGATTTTGGGAAAAATTCAAAACCAACCCATTTCAACGTGAAAAAAGTTGTTTTCCCTTGGAAAACTACTTCCCCTCTTCTGCCTCTGAAAGTTCTTCCATGCAATCCCAACCGTTGATCTATATAGATCTATGGTCCTTATTCCATCATGTATTTCATTTATAGTTCTTTCATCGCGCCACCATAGAGTTTCATCGGGACATCTCAGCCGTTGATCTCCTCCTGAGATCTAGCGGTCCATATTCAATCGCCCTCCGCCCATGCCAGTCCCACCATTCACACCCGATTTCATTCATTTTATGCATTTTTCTTTGTATTTCGCCAAAGATCAAAAACTCATGTTTTACATTAAAAATCATTTCCTCCGCCCAACATCAAACTTTATGTTATAACATTAAAGTTCATCTCTACACCCAATCTTCCAAAAGCAATCCCACTGGTGAAATCTGACCGTCTATTACTGCCACCAGATCTAATCGGACGGTTTTGAAGCATTTCTTCAACAGACCTCCATCAGGCCATTTTCTCACCATTACACTGCAATTTTCACCTTTTTCTCCACTACAGCCACTGTTTCCACTAATGCACTACCATTCCCATGATCCTCCACAACATCGACGACCACTCCTGCATGGATTTTCTTAACATATTTGTGTGTTTTGTAGGATTTCAGATGGTGAAAACCGTTGCTGCTCACAGTCACTGTCATAGTGACACAGAGCACAGAGAAGGCCTCTTTCAGAGCCAGAGATTGCAGAGAAAACTCCTGGGAAGGTTTTTGAACGAGACATTCCATTAAAGAACCAGTGTTTAACTCTGTAAAACCTCCAGTGACACTAAAATTACAAATTCACAGACAGATACAGTCAGAGAAGTGGCAAAGAGTATCAACGAAGGATTAAAGAGGCTTAATGTCCATGATTGAAGATTTTAAGCTTTAATTCAATGTTTAAAAGGTGAATGTACCATATTGAAGACCTTATGATTAACACAGAAGGCATAATGGGGCCTATAGCACAAAAAAAAATCTTATCAGTGTTTCACATCAGTAGAAGGTTCTTTCTCGATAAAGGACAGTGTTTCAATAATGTTTTACTCTTCATCAATGTTCTTGAGAAGTTTCTTGCAGTCAGTCTGAAGTCCTAGTGTCTTTTCCAGGCTTGTTCTTTTTGTTTTCATTATTTACCTTAGAATACGCACTTTTTTCTGCACACAGTCACGTATACACGCGATTTTGTCTGAAGGAACCCGCGTATATGCGAGTTCCCCTTAGAACAGACGCATATGCACGCTGGTTGCATAGCTGTGAAGTAGCGTATACCTAGGCAGATTTTGAATTTTTGAGTTTCTTGACTTTTTTGTCCTTTCTGGCTGTGGAGACCTGTTCCTACAGAGTCTCTGTACTTACTGGAGTGTGAAGGAAGCGGTTTCATGTCTTTTCTCTCTTTCGTTTGAGTGAAAACTAGTCTTTTTGGCAAAGTGTTGTTTCTGGTGCTGACACTTCTGGATTGAGTTCCAAGATAGCTTTCTGAGCATTCTTGGCTGTTCTTCTTTATCAGAACAGAGAGCTTCTGCTCACTGACTCGCTCCTATATTTGTGTTGTGCTTCGCATTGCAATTTTTGATTCGTTTTTGATTGATTTTCTTGAGTTCCATAGGCTAGGGTTTTGTTGCAACTTTTGAAGGACTTTTCTTGCTTCTTTGGAGTTTTTGGTTGCAACGAGTTTGCACTATTTGTCTAGGCTGATTGGCTGAGTTTTTGGTCTTCTCTTGCTCTTATTGATCTTGCTACGAGTTAGCTTTATAAGGTTTGGGAGCATTGTTGAAGTTTGTGCTTGAAATTCGGTCCCGTTTTGGTTTGGATTTTGATAGTTGTGCTTGGTCTTTTCGAGCTCTTTCCCTATAAAACAAAAAAGCTCAAAAAACATTTGCTTTGCTTTTTGTTTTTGCATTTCAAAAGCTTAAGAAACATTTTCACTTGTTATTTTCTTTTGTTGTTGCATTTTCATTTTCGTTTGCTACAACTTTTGAAGCTTTTGTGAAGTTTCTTGATTTTAGTTTTAGGCTTGTTTTTGAGGAGGAGTTGTCGTTTGATTTCTTCTTCTTGTTTTTAAGTGTTTTTGGTGTCCTCATTTTAAGAGTTCTTGATTTCAAGAATTAGCTTTTTGGATAACAAAAGATGAGTTAAAACTGAAGGACTTTTTGGGAATTTCACTCTGCTTTAAGAGATTTGCATCTTAGGATTTACATGCTTGTAGTGATTTGCATTAGGTGCATTTAATCATTTAGTCAATTTCTTAGTTTTTGTGAGTGTGAGTTTGCTATTTGAAAAGAAAAAAATACAATTTTTAGTCTCGTAGAACCTGTATAGAGATTGCTCTTCATCGAAAGACAAAGAACTGCATTTGCATGTAGTTAAGTTTTTATTAATTTCTTTTGCGTCAAAAACACCATACGTTTCATCTCCATATCCTTGTGACTTAATATTACAGCCCTTAAAATAAGCGATTTAATCTAAAATCAACTAGCAAGTTTTTCTAAGTGTCAATCACCAACTAGCTAGGTTGTAGGGCCTTGGAATAGGTGAGGGGAGATTTAACTCTCCAAGGCCGCTCAAACAAACATAGAAGTTGATTAATTGAGCAAAATCCAACTCCGTGAGGTGGACTGGGAAAGCTCTCATCCGAGAGTCAAGCGCGAGGGGAAGTGAAGGCTGAGAAGAGGGATACCCCCTCTCCAATTGGCTGAATATGACCTCAAGACCGTTCCGCCCAGCTTCTGATACGGATTGGTGTCCATAGTTACCACTCCTAGGTTCCACACAGGTGACTGCGGGGGGGAATACCCGTGGTACCTGAGGCAGACGTCGCATCACTTTCAGCAGTACTTCTGGGGGGTGCCCTTGCGAAGCTTGGGTGCTTGAGCCGGCAAAGGTTGTCGTTAGGAGGTCGGCGTAACTGTTTCTGATACCTTCGCTAGTTGTTCTGGGCCCTAATCATCCCAGACTGCTTTCGGGAGGTCCTATACTTCGCTTTCCTGTATTTTGGTGTCCGGTCCTCATCACCCGGAGCGGAAATACTTGGAGGCTGTTTGCTTGAATGTATCTCAGGGATTTTTATTTTTAGTGAGTGCTCTTTGCTCCTAGCTTGCCTAGCTTTTCACTTTTTTGGGTCTAATTTATAAAATCTATAAAAGTGGCTGATCAAGCGCCTCGACGTTCGAGGAGAATCCGGGGGTTATCTCCCGAGAGTCCAGAGCCTTCTTCGAGAAGGCGTAGGAGCGATTTAGCAGGTGGTTACCACCCTGTGGCATCTGACGCAGTGGAGAGAGATCCTCCACAAAGTTCTGAAGGTTTCATAGCTGATTCTGGTGTCGGTTCCGAGAGGAGCGTTCCGCTCACCTCGCGAGTTTTATTTCCTCAGGAAGAAGATTTTCAGATTGAGGACATACCTGAGCCTCCCGCTACAAGTCATCTCCTCTTCCTCCTAATTATCCGTTCGTTGTTCAGTACATCGGACCTGAGTCGGAGAGACCGCCGGATCTTCCGTATCATTCTTATGTTTCGATGGCCACGACTGGGAACGCGGCTTCTACCGTGAGTGCTGCAGGCATTCAGACTCCTGCTTCTGTTGAAGCAAGGGGCACTATTTCTTCATCTTCGATTGCTTCTAGTGCTGCTGTGTTTGGCTCTGGATTCACCCAAGCACATGCTTCTCATTCTGGTCCCTTACGGTAGGATGTCCATTAGTGGGAATCCCTCTTTTTCCTTTTCCGCTGCTTCAGCTGGATCTACGCCCATGTCTAACATGGCTAGTGGATCAGCTTCGTTTCAGGGTTTCCCCTTTGGGACTGGACACATTCCTAGTTCCAATCCTTCTTTAGGGTCGTTTACATTTACGTCCCAGACCCAGAGTTTCAACCCTTGGTCTGGGGGGCAAAGTTCGACTACTTTTACGGGATGGAATCCTGTGTTTACTACAGCGGGGGCAGGGAATCAGTTTTACGCAGGTCATCAAGGGAATGCTTCTTTCCCTTCATCGAGTGCTTATCAATCTTTTTCTCCTCTGTCTAATGCTTGGAACTCATACCAGGGGCTTTCCTCTTCAATCAATACTTCAACGGGGGGAACTGGTCTGGGTTTTGGTAACTCGGCGTGGGGAGGAGGTTCTTCTCCATTTTCTACGAGTCCTTTCTGGCAGCCTGGTGCCTCATCAAATCCGGGCTATTCTTTTTGAAAATGTTGGGAATCCATCCCATCAAGGATGGAATCCTCAGGCTCCGCCTCGCTTACCTTTTCTGGCAACGTTAAACTTGCCAGATTTGTCGAAGTTGACTAATGACCCGATTCGTTATAGTCCGGGGTGGCCTCTAGTCCCGACCAAACTTCCTTCAGACATTCCAAAGTTTGAAGGTAAGAATGGAGAGGATCCGGCGGACCACATCACCACTTTCCACTTATGGTGCTCTTCGAACTCACGATCGATGATTCGATTAGGTTGAGATTATTTCAAGGCACCCTAAGCTGGAAATGCTTGAAATGGTATATAGAGCTCACTGGGGGCAGTTTCGCTACATTTGGGGAACTGGCCGTCACATTTCTAAACCATTTTCAGTTGCCTGTCAGATACGAGGCTGGGACCGAACTCTTGGCTAATTTTAAGCAGGATGAGGCAACTCACATTTCTGATCACATTTAGGAATGGAGGAGAAGGAAGAGGCTTATCAAAGCCCATATTCCAGGTGAATTCCTTCTCGAGTGGTTTTTGAAATCTCTGCAGTCAGATATTTCAAAGGATGTATCCCTATCTGGGGTATTTTCTGAGGAGCAGGCCATCTTTAGGGCCCAGAAGTTAGAACTGATATATTCTCAGTCTGGGATGCTTTATAAGTATTTACCCAATGCTCCTCGCTCCAAATTTGATTTATCGAAACCCAAACCTGGTCCGCATGGTGACGGGCTTGTCGGATCGGTCAATAGTAGTGCAGCCAGCCTACTTTCTCAATTGCAGCAGTTGTCTTTACAATCTGCTCCTTCTGGTTAGGCTATGCCTGTTGATTCATCACCTTCCCAGTCTTTGTCCGTAAATGCTGTCCAAGCTTCTGATCCCAAAGAAAATCAACAATCTGATGGGAAGAAGAAGGGACATAATAACAAGAAAAAGAGCAAGAATGGGAAGGGAAATGCAAATAAAACCAACGAGCGTGTTGGTGAGGGTAAAAAGGAGAAAAAGAAAGTGAAGTTTCCATGCAAGCTTTGTGCTGGAGACCATCTCACACACCTTTGCCCTAAAATTCGAGGATATGGAAAGGACATTGTCCCGGCGGAGTTCTTCTAGTTCCCTGTACATCCCAACAAGTACACCCACAGAAGCGACGATTAGTTGCTAGCGAGAACCAAAATCCTGGGGCTTCCTCTGGGGGCACCGAGGAAGGGGAAATTCCATCGAACATTTTTATGATGAGTGCTTACGCGGATATCGCTACGAGATCCCATGATTATGGCGGAGAAGAGTCTTCAAAAGCTAAGGAAGTTCCTGATGCTACTGAGCCACTTCACATTACGAAGCCTACTGTTAGGTCTATGCCTCGGATGCCCAAAGCATCTTCTAAGCGGTCAACAATTAATCCAAATGCGAGTGCTGCCCAGAACTACTCCATTGTAGAAGATCTGGCGCAGAGTCGTGCTATGTCAGCTTTAAAGGTACTCCAGTCTTGTCCGGCTCAGCGCAGTGCTTTGCTCACTGCCATTGGGGCTGTTGATCCGAAAAATTCTCTTCTGATTACTTTCGATATGACTAACTTTAAGAAGAGACTTCCTCATCACATGGAATTTCATATTAAATCATCGTATCGGAAGTGCAATATCTTTCGAGCGGTTGTTGATGAGGGTGCTTCTACGTGCGTGATGTCTCTCGCATGCTAGAAGGCACTTGGATCTCCCAAAGCTGTTCCATCTAGCACTGTTCTTACTGCGTTCGATGGCCATTCTCACAGACCCCATGGTATTGTCCCAGCTTTGCCCATCTATGTTGGGGACAAAACTGTCAACATAGAGGTTGAGGTAGTGGATGCAGCCTTGGACTACAACCTTCTGTTGGGGAGGAACTGGATTTATGAGATGGATGCTATTGCATCCTCATTATTTCGAATTGTATGTTTTCCCCATGAAGGGAGGATTGTCACAGTGGATCAGGCGGAATTTGTCCTCGAGTGAACTCGAATGCGCCTTCTGACTCATCTGTTCCTAAGTTGGATAATACTAAGGTGCCTGTTGAGAATCTAGGAGTGGGAATGTATTCTTCCCTGATGGGTACTTTTGATCTTCCTCCTCCTACTGTGTCTATTAATGCTATTTCATCCTCCAGGGCTCCCCTTCGAAGAGAGTTCTTTCGAACTCATTATTTTTCAAACCCTTGGACCTTACCTTCCCCTACTGCCACATTAGCGGAAGGTCAAGTGGGCGGAATGGCATTTCCGATTTCTGCAGCTGAGATTGCATATCAGTCTATTGTTGACACTGCAGAATCCGTTCCAGCTCCTCTTTCACCGGAAGAGTTGGATGGTGATGTGGCTCCGGCTTGGACGATTAGTTCTGCTTCGGCCCAGGATTGCCTTGATACCACTCTTCCATCTGAAGAGGCAATCCTGGAAGCCATGACTGGTATAGATAGACCGTGGGATGACTTGCATCATCGGTCTTACTTCCTACCTAACTTAAACGAAGTTGAAACTAGTTTTCCAAGTCCTCAGTCTCCTAGTCCTGTTCACCCAGTCTTGAACCCTTTGGCACCAACAAAGGTATATGCTGAAGGGAACATGGCTGTGATCTCTCCTACTATCCCGATGAACATTTCCAGGGATCCCAACATTATCGAGAATGTCTTCATTGGAGCTGAATGTTCCCATGAAGAGGTTCAAATCTATACCGAGCTTTTCAAAGAGTATAGGGATGTATTTGCTTGGTCTTATGAGGAAATGCCTGGAATAGACCCATCTATTGTCTAGCATGAGATCAATACGTATGAAAACGATAAGCTGGTCAGGCAAAAACTTCGTCCGGTCAATCCTAGGAAGGCAGCAGCTATCAAAGCTGAAGTTGAAAAGCTGCTTAAGGCGGGATTCATTTTCCCAGTTCCTCTGACTGAATGGGTTTCAAACCCCGTTCCAGTAGATAAAAATCAAGGAACGATTCGAGTGTGCATCGATTTCAGAGACCTAAATAAGGCATGTCCTAAAGACAATTACCCCACACCATTCATCGATCAGATCATTAACGAGTGTGCTGGTAACGAGATTTTCTCCTTCATGGACGGTTTCTCCGGATATAATCAAATTACTATCCGTCCTGAAGATCAACATAAGACTGCATTTATTTGTCCCTGGGGTACGTTTGCATACAAGAAAATGCCTTTTGGTCTTAAAAATGCTGGAGCTACCTTTCAGCGGGCCATGTCTTACGCCTTCCACGACATCAAGAAGATTATCGAGGCATACTTAGATGATCTAGCTGCTCATTCTCGAAAGAGGATGGATCATCCTAGTCACCTCCGAAAAATATTTGAAAGATGTCGTTTTTCTAAAATTCGATTGAATCCGAACAAGTGCGTTTTCGTGGTTACATCTAGTCGGCTGTTGGGATTTATCGTGTCTAGGGAAGGAATAAGGGTAGATCCCTTCAAGGTTGAGGCAATACTTCGGTTGCCTCCCCCGTCTTCAATCCGTTAGCTTCAAAGTCTCCAAGGGAAGTCTAATTTTCTTCGGAGGTTTATCGTCAACTATGCTGAGATTACAAAGGGATATATGAGACTGTTGAAGAAAGGAGTTCCTTTTCTTTGGGACGACTACGCTCAACGCTCATTCGATGCCTTGAAAAAGGCATTGACCTCTGCTCCTTTACTGAGTCCACCCGATTATAGAAGAGATTTTCTTTTGTATCTGGCTACAGCAGAATCTACCATTGGTATGGTTCTGGTTCAGGAGGATGATGCTCTTGCTGAGCATGTTATTTACTACCTTAGTCGAGGACTGGTAGGACCTGAACTTCGATACACCCCGATAGAAAAGTTAGCCTTAGCAGCAGTTCATGCTGTGCAGCGACTCCGACATTACATTATTCTTCGCAAAACTTATGTCTTGGCAGCTGCCAATCCATTTCAGTTTGTCCTCAACAGGCGAGTGATTGGGGGCAAATATAATAGATGGATTGTGATTTTACAGGAATTTGATCTCGAGTTCATGTCTGCCAAATCCAAGAAGTCATTAGTTTTTGCGGAATTGATCTCCGAGTTGCCCTGTGGAGAGGAGATGATCTATGATAAGTCCTTTCCGGACGAACACTTGTTTCTGATCTCTCCACAGGATCCTTGGTATGGGGATATCATTGTGTATCTCCAGACTGCGAAGTTTCCCTCTACTTTTTCGAAAGATGAGCGTCATAAACTGCGTCACTTGGCCAAGAATTATCTGATTATTGGTGATGCTTTGTACCGTCGAGGGGTTGATTCAATCCTAAGACGCTGCTTAACTTTCGAAGAAGCTGAGGCTGTGCTCAATGATTCTCACAGTGGAGCTTGTGGGGGTCATTTATCCGGGCTTGCTACAGCCCAAAAGATTTTGCGTGCTGGATACTTTTGGCCCTCGATTTTCAAAGATTGTATTGAATCGGTCAAGAAGTGTCATCCGTGTCAGGTATATACTCGAAAAATGCGCACTCATCCAGCTCCGCTTTTTCCAGTCGTTACTGTCGGACCCTTTACAAAGTGGGGTATGGATTATACTACTTGTAACCCGCCTTCGGCAAAAGGTCACAAGTACATTATCATAGCAGTAGACTACTTTACGAAGTGGGTCGAGGCTATGCCTACTTTTGGGAACGATGGTGAGACTGTAGCTTTGTTCCTTTTCAACCAAGTTATCGCTCGTTTTGGTATACCTAGAGAGATTGTCACTGACCATGGCAGTCATTTTCAGAATAGTATGATGGCTGAGTTGGCTCTCAAATTGGGTTTCCGGCAGGAGCATTCAACTCCATATTATCCTCAGGCCAATGGGCAAGTGGAAGCCGTGAATAAATCCTTGAAGACAATTCTTCAAAGGACAATTGATAAACATAGATCCAACTGGCACATTATGCTATATCCTGCACTTTGGGCATACAGGACGTCAGTTAAAACTGCAACTGGCTTTACTCCGTTTCAGTTAGTCCACGGGGTGGAATCCGTATTTCCTATTGAATGCGAGATTCCTTCTCTTAAATTAGTTGTTGAACTTCTTCCTGACACTTCTAGTCTGGCAGAACGGCTTCTTCATCTGGAACATCTCGATGAGCAGCGTCGAGATGCCGCCACGATGAATGAAGCGCATAAAAACCGAGTAAAGGTTCAGTACGATAAGGCGGTCAAGCCTAGGGTCTTTTCGAAAGGCGACCTTGTGTTGGTCTATGCCCAAGAGAAGGATGCCCTCGGGGCAGGAAAGTTTAAATCGATGTGGTATGGCCCCTATATCGTTAAAAAAGTCCTTAAGAAAGGAGCTTATACCTTGGTTGACTTCGAAGGGAATGAGTTGCCGGAGCCCCGAAATGGGCTCTATTTGAAGAAGTATTATGCCTAGGCTTTGGCCTGGCATTTTGCTTTGTATATAGTAGTTTTTTGTCTTGTACATATCTGTTTGATTTTCGATTTTTGATGGGATGGTGATGTTTTTGATCCGCTTTGGCAGGTTGTGTTGATGTCATGAGTCATTATGGTTTCGCCGATGGTGCTAGTAGACACACCCGGAACTTAGCTTCCGCGGCTTGGGTGCTTCATTATCCTTCCGGTCAGCTGTTGGTATCAAGAGGGGTCTGCATTGGTCCTGCTTCCAATAATGTAGCAGAATACACTGCAGTCATTCATCTACTCTTGGAGGCAATATCCTTGGGTGTTGATTCATTGGTAGTTTTCTTGGACTCCCAGCTGGTGGTGTCGCAGTTGAACGACACTTATCGGGTACGAGATCCCTTTTTATTACGATTGTTCTTGAGGGTACGTTTGTTACAAAGGTCATTTCAATTTTTAACATTCATTCATATTCCTTGAGCTGGCAATTGGTTTGCTGACTCATTAGCTAATCAAGCATTAGATTGGCACATTAATCATTCCATACAATAAATTTTAATCATCAAAAACATCATACATTTGATACATTTATCACATCACATCAAATATCGCTGTATATATATCATTGGAGTGTCAAAAAACTTTACAAAATTTGGATCCATAATCTCGTACAAAACTTGGGCTTATGCCCCATCATGTTCAGTCTCAAAAAATAATATACAGTCATCTAATATATAAAATATGTCTACTCCTGAGGACCCTGCCTAGAAGTCGTGTTCCTATAGAACATAACTGCAGTGGCCACATGGCGGAATAATCTAACCCAGTCTCGTGGTACTCCTACAACCCATCTCTAGACGGCTTCCGGCAAGTCCTCCACGGCAGCCATAGGGATTTGGCGGGTCAGTCCCTCCAAGTTTCTCTGCACGGCCTGGAGAGTCCTGTCAGAATCCATTGTCTCTGCCTCACCTCTGCGGCGCTTATGGCGCGGTAGGCCCTCAGGACGAACTAGTCCAACATCTGAAACATGATCATTTTAAATTGTCAGTCATTATGAATCCAATGAAAAAAATGTTTGTTATTCATTTTTTCATACATATTTGAAAAAATCCAAAAAATTATATAAGTCAAAATTTTTGCAAAACTTATCGACTGCTCCCCATGCTGTGCCAGGTGGAAGAACTAGATCTGGATCTCCACGGAAATCCATCCCGGCATAGGGATAGTCGTCCACTGCGATGATCTGTTCTCCCCACCACAGGAAGAACTCATTGTCCCACGTGGTCCAGGGTACCTCACTAACCCCCAGTCTCTTCATCATGTCTGCCCAACGGGAAATTCTTGGGTCCCGCGGGCTACTGATAGTAGAGATGACTCTGGGTCTCAAAGCTGGAATCCTCTCAAAGAAGAATGCTGTCAAAATGGTACCATAGCCAAAGTGTTTGGTCTTTACTTGGAAAATAGAAGTCAGCTGTTGTTTCATGTTCAGTAGCAGGGCTGTGCACCAATCGTAAACATGAGTCAAACACTCTACATCTATACTCATTTGCGTCCTGGACGCCTGATGTAGTGAGGCAGATCCTGCCACTCTGCTAATGGTGAAAAGGAGGATCTTCATGTGCAAATCCCTGATATCTCTAATTTCAATCTGTGTTCCAACCTTTTTGGAATTATCTACGCAATATACGTGGACATAATCTTCCATGGTTAACCCTCCCAGGGGTTTTTCGTGCAGGTCTACTGGTTCTCCCCTTCTGGAGAGTCCAGTGATGAAATATATATCCTCCACTTCAATGCGTAGTGGCATCTGATCAATTATGAAGCAATCCTGATTTGGTTCCCAGTAATTTACGAGCATTTCAAGCAACCACACATTGCTTTTCATATTGGGCATTTTAAATAATTTCAACAATCCGCAATTCCGGAGGATATTTTGTGATGCGTGATCCTGCATGACCTCTTGGTCTATTGCGCTATGCTCACGTTCCCTCCATGAGATGATCATCCTGAGAAATTTCATCAAATTTTGCATTAGCCACGCTTTTTTGCAATCGGACCTGCGCATACGCAACTTTTCCTGTGCACAGTCGTGTGTATACGCGACTTGCCTTCATTAAACCCGCGTATGCGCAGATACGCATTTTTTAGCAAGGGTTTTAAAGAAAAAAATCACTTAATTTTAATTTTCAAACGGAAAAAATGAATAAACAGGATGATTAAGGAGCCTACCTGAAGTTTCGCTGAATTCCGACGGTCGGTTGTTCCTGATTTGACGAAAGAAGTTTTTTTCTCCAGAGCTCTTTTTCCAAATCAGCTATGCAATAATGAACCAAATGAGAGGTAATCTGTCTATTTATGGCTAAAAAATTGAAAATTTTCGCAAAATTTCCTTATGCCTATTTTTTCGATCTATCTTAAGCTGCATAACTCGATTGCTTGGAAGTGCCCAGTTTGGTATGTTTTCAGGTACATTTTGACGTTTTTGAGATTTTTCCCGGTTTTTGATCCATGATTTCCGACTCTTCACGGCAGGTATATGATCTTCACTGGCATATAGGTTAGGGAAATCACTCTCCGTTGCATCTTGCATACTAGCCTCCATACTGATCACTTGCCTTAGGGTCGATCCCATCAAGTCATGAGTATTACACCCATTTCACTCGCCGATTATTTAATCATGACTTGATGGTAGAGCCTTCCTTTACATGGGCTTCCTAGTTAGTTCCTCGCTATCACTTTTTGCCCATGCTGCTTTTTATGTAGGCTCGGGAGTCCTCTTTAGTCCCGCCATGTCTTATGTGTTGAAGCTTCATTCTTCTTCTTCATCACTTATCATTTTTTCTAGCTTTTACCCTAGAGGCTCCCTGGTGTCGTTAAGTTGTATTACTGCATTGCATATTGGCTACTTGTTTATCCTGGCCTTTAGCCGGCTTCATTTGGACTCGATGTTTAAGCCAACTTTTGACCTTGACTTTCTGTACAAGTTAACCATTGCATGCACTTAGCTATCACGACTTGACACCTTTGTACCCATGGATGGAACGTTCCTCTGAGTATCACTGACTAGTTTTCACCACCTTGCATTGAGCATAGGATTGTTCCAATCCCAGGAACTAGTGCATCTGCTTTCTTGATACTCATTCTATCCATTGTACCATAGCATTCTTTTATTCTTTTTCAGGCTTATTATGAAAAAGACAAAAAAAATCAAATATAACAAAAAGAGCGGGAACGGGATGTATCTTCGTTATTTTGATGGCAGTACAGAGTCAGTTTGTCGCCCTTGAACAAAGAACATATACTTATATATATTTCCTTCATTTGGGATGGTTCTAGTTTGACCTAGGTTCAGCCTTTACCATGTTTCACTTGTCAGTTCTCCCCCGGTCGGTTATCTCTTCCGATCATAAGGAGAGTTTGTTTTGCCTCTTGCAAGACAGACTTATACAGTGTCACTTTTTACTGCCATGGTCATCATAGAGTCGTGTTTTTGTTCAAGGGAAGTCTAGCCTGAGTCGGCCATTCTGTGGTGTCTCTTGACTCATTATTCAGTCGGCCTTCCCGGTCTTGTCAGTATCATGTTCTATCACATCAGATGTTTTGATCTTCTGCTCGTGCTGGTTTGAGAAGGTCTCCATTGACTTCTTGCCGGCGGGTTTGTCTCTTATCGACTACGACACACTGCTCTGAGAGCAAACCTAGAGCCGCACCTTGGGCCTATTTCCATCATTGATAGGTGATCTCGTGCTCAGCATTTGATCATCATCATGGGTCTTTGACTGAGTGGTTTCCCCTGTGTTCGACGTCAGCACACATTATCACACTTGGGATTCGTGCAGTACCTGGATTTCCATTTGACCCTATCGGTGGATTTCTCGCCTCTGTGTCAGCTTTCATTATTGGTTGGTTCGGAGGGTTTCTTCCGTGCGCTAGCTTCATCTTGTGCACGTCGGAAACGTACTTCGGTTTTGGTTCCATCACTCTACTTCGTCCGATTCCTTCCAAATCTTGGCCTGCGGGTTACACTCGCGCTGGACTGATGTGGGATGCCTTAATGCCTTCCTTCCAGCAGATCTTTCCCCATCGACTCCGACTCATTGCTCTGGGAACAAGATCTAGAGTCTTTTGTCAGTACCTTAGGGTTTGCAGTCATCAGTGGCAGACTCTTCGCTATCGACAGTGGGGATTCATCATTGCCTCCTGATTGGTAGATTCTTTCAAGTGTTCGAATTCAACTCATTCATTCGCACTTGTCAGATTGTACTGGGGCACCTTGACACTCATTATCATTATCGGTGGGTTGTCTCGCGTTGGTTAACGGGAAACATCATTGCCCGGTAATCCAACGATTTCTCACATGGTCGACTCCAGCTCATTTATTCCCATTGTGTAGAATTGTGCCGTTGTGATCGGTGAAGACCTCGGGTTGTATCAGCATTTCTCGGTTCACTGTTGACAGTCCTTTCAGTTTCTGCCAGTGTTGCCGTCCACCCTTATATGTTGCAGTTCAGCACAGCAGCATCTTATATGTTGGTCCTCGAGTTGCGTGATTGTACCGTTTGATCCACCTCTTATGATCCGGTACTTGGAGATTCAGTTACTTATTTGATCAGACATCCAGTTGCATCATCTTTGATCAGCTTTCTATATGTGATACTTGGACATTGATTCAGACTTGTATTTCCGGGCCATGCTCAGATGATTCATTGTGTACTTACAGTTCAACTATACTTGTATACATGTTGGATCTATTTCAGTACTTTCCATATGATGTATTTTTGACTGAGCATGGGTATGCCCGCCTCAGCATGAGTTGACTCTCTGGTTTCTTTCATTGGTTTTTGGCAGGCTTAAATCTGGTGAAGTCCTCTCTTGTCCTTGCGAAGTTCTTTCTATGTGAATAATACATTTCGGCCATCATGTACCCCTTCTGACCTCATATATTAGGGGGCATCTGTTATAGCATCATTTCTCACCTTGACATGATTCATGATTGCTTTATGGCTTTTGGGCACCCATTCCTACAGACTTGGACAAATTCACTTAAAAATAGTGTAAAATCCCTCATACGCGACTATGCCCATACTTTTCCGCGTGTATACGCGAGTACAGCTATACTTTTCCGCGTATGCCATTAAAATGATTAAAAATATATATAAAAAATCCCTAATTTCGCGCTGGGTTGATGGTTACTCAGGTAGTTCAACCACCCCAGCCCGTGGCCAACTGTTTCCAACTGCTGAAACTACTTGGAGGGACTATAAAAAGCCCTCATGTGTATGGCCTAAGGGAGAGAGAGAATTATTGATATTATACTCCGTTGGTATTCCCTATCCAAGTCTGATTCCCCGTGCCTCCTGCACTTTCCCAGTTCATTGTAGGAAACCCTTGTTTCCTTGAGATACACATCCCTTTATATGTTATCTCGTATGCACCAGTTTGGAAGGAGTCTTAGCGAGGTAAGGGCTGGACGGATCCGGACGACGGTCTGCGAAGGCCTTGGAAGGATCAGGTGATCTCTCCACTTGATTACTTTTGTACGTGCTATTTATAATACAGAAGTATCATGCTGTTCCCGAAATAAACGTGTTAGTGTATGCTTTTATGTATGAGAATATTTGTTATATAAGCATTCATTATGATTTATTTAATGTTTTATATGAATCTCACTAACATTTAGAGTAGATATATGCTGTACAACCAGTCCTTTGTGCTTGTTTCTTCTTGTCTTTCAGGTTAAGAAGGAAGGATGGTTGCTGGGGGTTTGAACCCTGCGGGATCTTCTTCAACCGTAGGACCAACGGGTAACTTTCTCATTCTACTCTATTTAGTTTTTCTGAACGTGCATGGGTGTGTGAGTCTCTGTTAAGTAGCATGCCCCTGCTCTGTGGAGGTTGTAACCCAACGAACCTCTAGGGTGATAATTCCCCGAAACACCAGATGAAAATCATCTAAACTTAATAGACTCTGATAGCGATGGTGATGTTTTTCTCACAGAAGAAGAACAAGGTTTTTTCTCCTTGAACCAAGACGAAACAAGTTATGAAGATTCTAAAGACCACGAATTGGGCTTAGAAAATGCCATAATGGAAGTCCATACACAATATGATCTTAGGAGTAAGAAAAACCAAGAAAAATCCAAGAAAATAAACTCAGACATCGTAGTTAAAAAAACTCCCGAAAACATTCTTAAAAGAACAACAGACAATAAAAACACCATGGCTACGAAAACTGATCCTATCAAAGATAGAACTAGCCAACCAAGTGTTGACACAAACTGTCCTAGTACCTCTACTAGTGGCCCTGAGAAAAAATTGTTGACCAGAGCCTCGAATTAGAATCAACAAATCAAAAATGTGGAAAAATTTATGGCTGATAAAACTGATGTAAATATGTATAAAACCCAAATACCTTTCAATTTTGAAGGAGAGATCGCTAAAATCAAAATAACCATACCTCTCATTGAATTAGTAACTCGGGATATGTACCAGTCCCAAGTTTTGAAAGTTTTGAACATAGGGAACGATACATATACACTAAATTTGAGAGATAACAAAACGGAACTGTTGTTTGGTCCCGAAGTTGAGGGAAAATTCCAAGAAGGATTTGTCCCTCCTTTCTATGTTAGCCTAAACATACATGGAAAAATATTACACAATGCCATGCTAGATTCCGGTGCCTCGCACAACCTCATGCCTAAGGTGGTCATGGAGAGATTAGACCTAGAAATAACCAAACCATACAAAGACTTATACTCATTTGATTCAAGTAGAGTAAAGTGTTTGTGTCTAATCAAGGATCTGTGTATCTCTTTGGTGCAAATACCTGCCAAAAGTCTAGTCATGGATATAGCGGTCATTGACATTCGCCCAAAGTATGGCATGCTTTTGTTCGGATCATGGGGGGCCAAAATTCAGGGTAGCCTCCAAATGGATATGTCATATGCTACTATCCCTATTTTCAATCAAAATAGGAGACTATACTGAGAATCCCACATGAAGTATATGATGAGTAGCCTAGATAGGCCTAACAACACCCCGGTTTATTCCATTCATTCAAATTTGGATTCTTTATCTTGTATAATGAGAATGAGATTAGTGGACAAGTAAAAGGAAGTGAGAAATAACTAGGCCCTCCAGAACACTCACACTCACCCTCAAATGAAGAAAATGATAACCAAAACTCTAGCAGCCCTGAACAACAACTCAGTGATAAACATGACATAGAAATACTTTGGAACATGAGCTTTGATGGTTCATGTGGCAAGACCGGTTCAGGGGCTGGTGTTTGGATTCATAACACAAATGAGGGTCATTCTTACATATTAGAATTTCAATCTACTAATAACATTGCAGAGTATGATGCTATCCTCCTCAGTTTACGCTTGATTGAAGACTTAGGAGCTAAGAAAATATCATCCCAGGGAGGTTCAGAACTTGTCATTAAACAAATCAAAGGTGAATACTCAGACAAGAACCCAAGATTAAGAGAGTACAAAAATTCAGCCCTAGACCTCCTCAAAACTTTCGAGAAATATGAGCTCACTTACATTCCTAGAGCCCAAAATAGCCTTGGCAATGAGCTCGCCTTTGCTGCCAGCAATTTCCAAATACCAATTGCGAACGAAAAATACCCTATCAAGGTCAAGCATCGTCCTACAGTACCTAAAAACATTAACCATTGGCAGGTGTTTGAGGGTAATGAACAAATTGATGATTTCCTACAATCTAGGAATGGATTTACATTGACTAAACCTAGCTTAGAACATGAGGAAAATGGTCCTGCTAAAGATAAAGATCATGAATCAGAGTTGCCCTCTTTTGTTGATATAAATCTGATCACACATCCTTATGAAGCTGAAATGTTTGAGGACCTAGACCAAAGAGACCTTGAAGTCTTACACTGTAAGAATGACACATTACCAAGAGGCCTTGCACCTTTAGAAGAGTTGTTCGACTTTAATGATGTAGCTAAAAAACCAAAGATATAATATACTAAGGCTAATGTAGAGGAGTACAACATAGGAAGCATAAAAGAACCCAAAATGATCAAACTTTCCAAGACCCTTCCTCCTCACATAAAACAGAAGCATATTGAACTTTTTAAGGAGTTTAAAGATGTGTTTGCATGGGGGTATCAAGATTTAAAAGCATATAACACAAGCATTATTCAACACAAAATCCCTCTCAAAGAAAACCAGAAACCTTTCAAGAAAAAGTTGAGGAGAATAAACCCTCTCTTGCTACCTCTAGTTGAACAAAAGATTAAAAAGATGTATGATGTCGGGATAATAGTTCCCCTTAGATACTCCAAATGGGTTTCCAACCTTGTGTCAGTTAGAAAGAAAACTAGAGAGATCAGTATTTGCATTGACTTTAGAAATCTCAATAGGTCCTCCTTGAAATATAACTATCCCTTGCCTAAAATGGACTACATACTTCAAAAGGTAGTTGGCTCTAAGAGAATCTCACTTCTTGATGGTTTTTTCGGTTACAACCAAGTGCTAGTATTCCCAAGTGATCAACACAAAACTACCTTCACCACACCTTGGGGTGCATTCATGTATGTTAAAATTCCGTTTGGATGGATGAATGTGGGGGCCACTTTCAAAAGGGCCATGGACATAGCCTTTTCAAAGGACATAGGCTACTTCATAGTCATTTACCTCGATGACATCACTGTTTACTCTAAGACCGATGAAGAGCACTTAGTCCATTTAAGAAATTTTTTGAAAAATGTAGGAAATATGGCCTGTCTTTGAATCCCAATAAAACACTGTTTGGTCTCGAGGAAGGAAAAATCGTAGGCCACATCATCTCTAAAGAAGGAATCAAAATAGACCCCAAAAGGATTGAAGGCATATTGCAAATCAACCATCCCAAAAACATTAAAGAGTTGCAATCCTTTATTGGGAAAATCAACTTCTTAAGAAGATTCATCCCCAACATTGCTGAACTCTTGAGAAATATTACAAACATGCTAAAAAAGGAGGTATGAGTTAAGTGGACTGTGGAAGCCAAACAATCCTTTGAACTGGTTAAGCACGCACTCACTCAAACACCAGTTCTAATAAGTCCCAATTTCACCAAAGACTTCTATATTTTCTCATTTGCATATGAACACACTGTGGCTACAGTGTTGTTACAAAAAAATGTGATGGGAAAAGAACAACCCATAGCCTTCTTCATCAAAGCCCTTAGAAATTATCCCCTAAAGTACAACATCATGGAAAAGCATGCCTTTGCATTGATTAAAGCATTGAAATATTTTAGAGTTTATATCTTACATTCTCACGTCATAGCTTTTTTTCCTCACGCTGTTGTCAAAGACATTTTAAATCAGGACCCCGATGGTAAAAGGGGAAAGTGGATTGCTATTATTTTAGAATATGACTTATAAATCAGACCCACTAAATTTGTTAAAGGACAAGGGCTTGCAAAACCTATGGCCGAAACAAATCTCCAAGCATTGAATATGAATTTTGTTGATACTTTAGAAGAACAAGAAGAATGCACAACCCCTCATGTTGAAGAAACATTTTTGAATTCACCTTGGTATGTTGATATTCTTTATGTAATATTTTATCTTAATGCTCCTCCTACCTTATCAAAGACAAAAGAAATATTCTTGAAACAAAAAGCTTTGAATTTCTGCATTTTAGATGGAGTTTTATATTGGAAAAATCCTATTGGTATATTTCTTAAGTGTTTTCTTGAGGATGATGCAGGAAAAATCATGCATGAACTGCATGAAGGTGAATGTGGGGGGCATCTTTACTGGAAAACCACAAGTAACAAAATTCTTAGAGCTGGATAATATTGGCCCACCCTTTTCTCTGACACCCACAAACTAGTCATGACTTGCCATAAATGCCAGATTTTCGATGGCAAGATAAAACTCTTACCTTTACCTTTGCATCCTATCATTTTTGAAGCCCCTTTTCAACAATGGGGTTTAGACTTAATCGGAGAGATCCACCCTACTTCATCTGCCCAGCACAAGTGGATCCTCACTGCCACTGATTACTTCACCAAGTGGATAGAAGCCATCCCGTTTAGGAACACCACTGATTCAGTCATTATCAAATTTCTTGAGACTAATATCTTATCTAGATTCAGTTGCCCCAAAAAGATAATCACAGATAATGCTATCGCCTTTGCATCCAAAAGAATGGTTGAATTTTTTTATAAATATCACATTGCCTTGGGACATTCCATAGCTTATTACCCTCAAGGTAATGGGCTAACTAAGTCTTCTAATAAAAGCTTTGTCAATATCATTAAGAAGCTCCTGGAACAAAATAAAAAAACATGGCATGGAAAACTAGTACATGCACTATGGGTTGATAGACTAACCACCAAGAAATAAATTGGTATGTCTCCCTATCAACTAGTGTATGGCATGGATGCCATCTTCCCAACATCTTTGGGAGTTTTAATAATGAAACTGCTATAAGAAGCACAATCAAAAGGGAATGATATGCAAAGGAGGCTGAACCAAACTATCCATTTCTAGCAAACAAGAGAGGACGTTTACAAAAGGACTTAGGTAGTACAAGAAAGAATGAAGAAAATATTTGACAGAAGAACCAAGGAGGATGATTTTCAGATTGGAGATAAAGTGCTAAAGTGGGACTCAAGGAGAGAAGACAAAGGTAAACATGGTAAGTTTGAAAACTTTTGGAAAGGGCCATTAATTATCAGTCCAACTAGAGGAAACAATGCCTTCTTTTTACAAGATTCGGATGGAACTGAAGCATTTGGAGGTCCTGTCAATGGCAGGACACTAAAACAATACTTTTGTCAAAATCCTTAGTTTTAAATTTTCACTCATTGTACATACCATTGTGTGAAGAAAGGGCCATAAAAATAAAAACACAAAAACATAGAAAAGAATAGAAAAGAGGGCATATTCAAAACAAGGTACAACCCCATACCCAAAAAATAGTAATACTGAAAGTGTGTAAGCCTAAATGCCACTACTGGTGCAAAATAATGTCTTGTTCAGTCGTCTAGCCTAATCATGGCTGAAAATGTTTTAAATTTATTGTTGATAAGTTAGTGAAAGAATGCTGGTCAAATCATTGAAGCTTGACTTGTCGAGGAAAATAGATTAGGAATGAAAGATACAGGTTCCACATGCTCAAATCTGAACCAAAGAGAAGGATAGGGATGATTATTGAATGATGAAACATAGCCCTCACACCTTCTAGTTTTGTTTTCTTATGAAAATAAAGTTTGTTCGTGGCTTGTCTTGATGCCACAACTCATGATGAATCAGATTGTCTAACCCTGGTTCAATTCATGCTTTAAATTTCTTGTCAAAATAGCTTAGAGAATGAAGTCTATCATATTGCTTAATCTTGACAATCAAATAGTCTAGGTAGATAATAATAAGAGTTCACTAGCATAATTTGAACTCTTGGAAGAAATAAGTGTAGAATTAGATAGTTTATTTCTTTGCTTTCAAAAAGAAAAGATGTCAATGGGTTTGCTAGTTCAAATGCACCCAAGGAAGAGAAAATGTTAGGAAAGTAGGTTGGGTAGGTATATGTAAAGTTGAGCTAATCATACTTTCAGATTATCAAAATCACTACTTCAGGGAAGCAGCAGCAAAAGAAAAGAAGAAATTCCACCCAATGGATGAGGCACTAGTCTTCATAAACCAAGAGATTTGAAATTCTCGACACCTCCTGAAAAGGAGCTGCCCTCCCCAAGTGGAGCCACTATTAGACATCAGTAATTTTTACATATTTAGAAGAATAAATACTTGTTCAAGATTTCTAAAAACAAAATTTATGGAAGTCTTGTGAGTTCTAGAAATATCACTACCTTCATTATCCTTAGGATAAAATTTTCACTATCCTACTACTCTGTCAAGGCATGGCCATCCTATCACTCCCCGAAGACCAAATAATGGAATGATGTCCCTCACTCTCACTGTGTTTTCCACCTCTACCTTTAACACTCTGTTTCTATTTACCTAAGCCCTCTATTCACACACCTTGGTTTTCCATGTAACCCAAACTTTTTCCCTTACTCACCAAGTGCCTCAAGTAGTGGTGATTTTAAAAATCCCTTTATAAATCTCTTTAGATATATCAAATTTGTTTAGTCATCTAAGATGTCAATGCATAAAAGTGTGTCAAACCCCTGTCTTCACCTTTGAACCCTGATTCAAGACTTTTAGTCAAAAACCTATTCCAAAGGACATCCCAATAAGTCTTATAAGGTCTCCTAGGTTATGCATTGTCATAGTTCTAAATTTTCTATTTATACAGATATTCAAAGGTGAATTCAAGTGAAAACAAAGGTGAACTTATCATTGTCCAAAGACGTCAAAGGCCTCCAAAGGTATCTCCTTGATCAAACACTGAGTCTGCATAAAGACAGTTTTCCCATGTTAAAGTATTTCTGCAGGAATGCTTTATGATGGTTAACAACAAAACAAATGCAAAGTAAGAGGCCTAAACTCGTAAATAACATTACACAACAGAAGAAATAAAATAGGCCTAAGTTCACAAATAGGATCATGGTTTCATGACAAATTGTTTGTAAAGTGTTGCCCAGCAAAGAGCCCATGCATAAGGTCTTGAAAACAGTGGCACATGAGCACAACTGTACACCAATAAAAGATTCAATAAACAAGAAGTCAGAATGAAAATTCTCCTTGGTTGACTACATGTAGAGATTAGAGGATGATATTAGGGAATAATTTCTAGGGTTTGTTAAAGACAACATTATTTCACTACAACAAAGGGTCATAAAACTTCATCAAAGGGCCAAAAGGTTTTCAGAGGACATTCGAAAGCAGGCCTCTAAAGTTGAAAAAATATTGAAAAGGGTATCAGTATGAAGGACATAGAACTCTCAAATAAATTCAACATCCATCAAATAGTCAAGAAGAGAGGCATAGTTTCAATATGTGAAAATGGAAAGACCGAGAAAAATCACCAGTTTGCCAAGGGTCTTTGAAAAAGTGCCAACTCCAAAGAAATAAGAGGATCGAAAAACACTACTTCTTATGACACCCCTTGCAAAAGGAAAGGAGAATATTAGCAAAAGGGAAAAGAACCAAAAAATAACCTTAGTAAAGTGGGTTTGTATCTTTAATTTTTCCACAAGAGTCTAAAATAAACCCAACCATCATCTCCCAATCACCATTTAGTTATTTGCAAAGGAGTTGAGGGTTTTCAAGTTTTTCAAAATTCCTGACAGAGTCTTCGGGAAGATTTTATGTGTGTTGTGCTCCTGTGAAACTGTGTTTCACTCCTGTGCACACTGCTCATATAATTTTCTGAAGGGAGTTGCATTCCTGTGTAGAGGCGTTGTGCGCCTATAGAAAAGTCACCGTGTAGACTCCGCCCGACCGTCACCGTGCAGACTCTGCCCAAGGCCCGACACACTCGTTGTGCACCTAGCTGTGTAGGCTCCGCCCGACCTCTCTACGTGTAGACTCCACCCGATTACGTGCAGGAGGCACACAACAGCGTGCAGGAGGTGGCCCACACTACACTCCTGCACGTTCAGGACCGCCCGGGCACACACACGACCACCCGTTCAACAATGTCCGACAACGCGTGCAGGAGGTGCCCCTGCTGCGCTCCTGCGCGTTCAGGAGGTGTCTGACCCCGCGTGCAGGAGGTGACCTACTATGCTCCTGTGCGTTTAGGAGCTGCCTGAAAACGTGTGCAGGAGGTGCTCGTCTTTCCCACCATATGTTTTGAGCCTATTTATTCATCTGTGGAGATATTTTGAGAGGTATTTAAGTTTTTCCCACATATTCCTATTTTTCTAAAGGTAGGATTATAAAGAAAATTGAAGTTTGGATTTAGATAAGGAAGTGAAATCCTAAATAAAGTACTAGGTCTCCACACTATTTAGCTTTGACCTCATTGCAACCTCGCCATCTCATCCACCATTTTCACATCCTTCCACAAGCAGTGTCAATTCTTTTCAAACATCTTGAGACAGGGGTGAAGGAAAAAATGCCTAGGGAAGGCAGTGTTGATAGTGATGAGGCAAGTCAACGACATAAATAGCAGCAGAGGAAGGGTGGGAAATCAAATAGGTTTGAACCTATAAGCACTGAAGAACTGATAACCTCTCCTACTATAGTTTCCTATTTTCAAGAATTGGGATGCTATGAGTTCTATGAGACAGTACAAAAGATCCAGAGTCACCCTCAGCTAACCAAGCTCTTTGCCCTAAACCTTCATAACCACCAAGTACACCTAGCTGGGGTGAAGTTTGATATGACCACCAATGCCATCTCTATGGCTACTAGAATACCTTGCATTGGAGAAAGGTGGTTCAAAAAAAAGTATCCGGAGCTAAGCCACTATCACCCATTCTTGAAACCAAGTTGTCAAGCTAACTACAAAACCATGTTCCCCTTTTCTCATCTATTGGACAGATGTGCTCTCCTAATGAAGATAATTATGAAATAATTCACCTGTGAGGATAGGTTCTCCACAGTCTATTCCTACCACATAAGACTACTCATGCATTTTACCAAAACCAGGCTGCGACATTTTCCCTACTACCTTTGTAAAAGTATTGAGAAAATGTCTTCCATCATGCAAAAGAGGCCTCCATCCCAACAAATGTCAAGCCTTTTTCATCATTCCCTCATCAAAGTGATTGTATCACACCAACTAGAACAACAAGGCATCCCATGGAAGGTTTTCATTGCCCATGATGATTTCACAACTCCACAGCCTATCCCTCTGCAAAGTCTGCCATCATCATCACAATTTCCTCCTCACGCACCGTCATCACCCTCCACTGACCATGATTCATCCTCTTCACATGAATCATCTCCCCAAACAAACCTCCCCCTTTCACCTTCTCCTAAAAAATCAGAAAATGAAGAAAGCAGTGAAGGAGAGGAAGATAAAAGTGAAGAAAGTAGTGAAGGAGAGGAAGATGAAAATGAAGAAAGAAATAAAGGAGAGGAAGATGAAAATGATGAAACCAGTGAAGGAGAGGAAGACAAAAGTGAAGAAAGCAGTGAAGGAGAGGAAGAAGAAAGTGATAAAGGCAATGACAAAGAAGAAAGTGTTGATGAATAAGAAAGCAGAGATGAAAGAAGCGAGCCCAATGATCAGAAAAAAGACCAAAATAGTGGGCCAAATGATGAAGAAAATGACTCCGAAGATACAAGGATAGAGACAACTTATAATTTTGAAAACAGTGAGCTAGAAAAGGACCAAAATAGTGAGCCTAATGACAGTAAAAAAAAAAATGGCAGCCAAGGAGAAGAAGTAAACAATGAAGAAGATGACACTGAAAATACAAAGGACAATGGGGAGGAGACATATGAAAGCAGTAAATAGGACAAAGAAGACAGTGACAAAGATGGTAAAAGCAGCCAAGAGACAGAGTTTGATAGCAAATAGAGTGGGCAAAACAATGAAGACAGTGAGCCCAATAATGAGGATAATGAACCAGAGAGTGAAGAAGAAGTCAGCCTAGAGGACTATATATATGATAGAGAAGGGACAAATTCTGAAGACAAGGACAGTGGGCATAGAAAAAATGAAGATGATGCAAGTTATGAAACAGAGGTTGAGTTTGAAGATGAATACCATAGGCAAGATAGAGAAGACAATGGGCAGAGAAGTGAAGAAAACTCACCTAATGAGGAATAAAGTGACCATCAAAGTAAAAGAGGGACTAACGAGAGTGCCTAGGACAGTGACCCCACATAAAGTGCAAACAGTGAAATAGAGGCTGAGTTTGAAAATAAACACAGTGGGTCCAATAATAAAGAAGAGTACAATCATGGAGATGAATATGTACCAGGCAATGATGAATACACCTCTAACATTGAAAAACAGAGGATGATAGTCCTAAGGGTCTTAACAGTAATGCTAGCATGAGAGATAGTGAAAATTCCTCTCAAGAAGGCAGTCAAGGGCAAGGTGAAAAAGATGCACATACAAAGATCATCCAT
Source organism: Pinus albicaulis (assembly GCA_034641835.2). NCBI lineage: Eukaryota > Viridiplantae > Streptophyta > Pinopsida > Pinales > Pinaceae > Pinus > Pinus albicaulis. Next base: position 709,005,840 of record CM076573.1, on the reverse strand, counting down.
GAGGAGAAAATCAATCCTAAGATCACTAATGATCAAGGTTTTAAAGTGAAAATTTTTGCACCTTTCTCCCTTACCTATCAAAGATGAGAGAGGCATGTGTTTTCTGCCTCCAAAAGGCAAGCGGTTATGCCATCCTCCTCAACTCAAATTATTTACAAAGGTAAAAAACAAGTGAAAGAGGAAGAAGAAAATCATGAGGAGGAAAGAGAGTTTGAACTCATCCACATAGATAGTGATGAGGAAAATGGGACAAGAATTGCAAACTCCCTTCTACAAGACAGGAATGCATAGATCAGAGACTTGGAAGTTGAATTAGAAAGAGCTAATGATAACATTTACTTCCATAAGATGAAAAGCAAATAGATGAGTGGCCAATAGGCCATCTATGAAGCAAGATCACTCAAGTACTAGAAAGAGGCTCAAAGTCAAGAGTAAAGTTAGAGGAGTTCATGGGTGCCTATGAATAAATTAGTGATGAAGAGGGTGAAACTAGAAGGAGACCTAGGACTATGGGTCTTAGGAAAGCATTGGCAAAGTGGAAAGATGAAGAATCAACCCAAGCACAACAATTTCCCCTCACTGAAATCCTTGCCATGGAAATTGAGCATGATAGGAAATCATGGATTGAAATGGCTAACATACACCTTGAAGCCAAGCTGGAGAAGGCCAACAAAAAATTGGACTTGCAGAGGAGAATGGCTAAGCACTATCCACGAAGAAACCAAATTGCAAGGAAAAAACTCAAAATTGCCCAAAATGAGGTCCAAGTGCTAAAGGAGGAGAAAGATCAAGCTAGCCTTGAAATTTTTTCCCAAACTTCTCTACAGGTCTCCCAGGACCCATGAGGCACTCATCCACCAATTTTGGGAAAAATTGAACAAATTATTGTTTTTTGAAAAATTTTGAGGCTAGGAGCACAGCACACCCTGTGCTGTGCTTTTTCCCAATGTATATTCAAGAAGAAAGGTTTAAATTTTTGGATTCCTCATCATGAGAGGAGCATGCTCACCAATTTTCAGCTCAATTGGAGTAGTTTTGGTCCCCCAAAAGGGTCATAAACACTCATTTATTTCACCATTCTGCCCACTTTTCTGAGCATGTGCTGCGCTCCTAGTAGTATTGGTATTTTTGATTTTTGGACAGGTTTTAGAGGTTAGGTTGAAGAAATAAAGGTATATATAGAAATCATACTTAAAGGGCTTTCCAACGAGCCATCACGGAGCCTTTTCTGATATCGGGAAGGCCTCCAAAACATTTTTTCCTGTCTCTGTGCTACACTCCTGGCATAAATTCAAATTTTGACACAGTGTGTTGTGCTCCTGTGGTTGACAAGGTAGAATGTGTGTTTAGAAAGTTTTCAGAGGCATGTCAGGCCTCAAAAGTCAATTTAATTTCTATATATGGCCAGAAAAGTTATTTTTTAGATATTTTTGTGACTTGGGCCTTGCAAGGCCTCAAGGACAAGTTAGGATATTTCTTGTTGGCCAATAGGCTTCTAGATGATCTATTACGCTTTCCTCTTCCTTTCTTGTTATATAAGGCATGAGGACTCATTGTAACTGGGGGGGGAGCTTTGATGTGTTTAAGAGCAATACATGGTTTTCAGAAGTTTATGAACAATCTAGTGTTGTGGAGCTTGTGGATGATTTGCCTTGGTTGATAATGATGAAGGATTGCTTGTAGGATTCCCGAGTTTAGTTAATGGTGAAGTATCTCTCATTTGTTCATTTTTTTCCTTGTTTGTCATATGTCCATATTTCTATATTGCAATAGCTCAGAGGAGTATAGGATGAGAAATGTTGTCAGAGGTACCTCAATCCTCTTGTTTGCTATTGTCTTCATGTTTTCTTCTGTTGGGTTAGTTTAAGGAATTATTAGTTGCTCCATAGGCCCATCTAAGTTTGTCTATTTCATTATTGGATTAATTTGATAGTTTACAAAAATGAATCATGGTAATCCCTGCTTGTTTTATGCTATCTAAACTATGTCTTGAAATATCTCTTTGATGTATTAATTGATTAGGTTAAGCCAAAGAGGTCTTGTTTCGATCTTGCCCTTTGTACATGCTTATTAGTTTGCTCAAATTTCTTTGTATTTTAATGAATGATGTTTAGGCATTCCCTCTTCATTTATTAATGCTATTTGTCCCTTATATGTTTTCAAACCTTGAAATTAGAATCATTGAAGTTAGATAAGTTGTCTTACTTCATTTGCTCCACTCGATTGTATATCTTGAATGTGTATTTGTTTAAAAGTATTGTTATTGAGTAAATGGTGTGCCCTACCTCATGACTAGTATATTTTTCTTATCAATATTCAAGATCTATCTATTCATAGGTATTTGACAAAGGATTCTTAACTGCCCTTTTCCCTACCTTGGTTCCCAAACTTAATGTCCACTTTACCTCGTACAAAAACTTTAAAGATCCATTAACTACACTAGATTTTCCCTCTGATGTACCCCGATTCATTTTCGAGATATCAATGACTTCATAGACTCCATAGCCCAATTGATTTGACAACCTCTCACTCCACCTATCCTACTTGACCATCTTACCCCAACCAAAACTAACAACAAACCCACACTTAACAACTAGCCTAAAATCAACCATCCAAAGTGAACAAGCTCACATCCTTCGCATAATAGAGAGAGCCCTCTCTGAGTCTAGGAAGGCTAGGTCCTAGGACTCCAAAGACTGGTCTGATGTTACCCTATCATTTGGTTTACCAATTTTCCAAATCATGGGACACTAACAGGTCCCAGATGCGCCACTGAATCTTCCCTATCATCTGCATCACCCTGATATGAAGGGATCTCTCAATGCTAGGATCCCAAGTCATCCTGTCCAACATGAAGCTCCACCTACTCCACTCACCATCCTGCCATGCTAATTAAGTCCCCCACTCCATCAGTGGCTCACAAAAGCCCGATGGAATATCTAAATGATCTCCCCATGTAGTATACAACTCACCCCTAGAGGTTATCGATTTGTGTAGAGTTGTAATGCTAAAGTCTCCTGCTAATCATGTAGAGGTACCACCATGCTAATGCTATGCTGCTCTGATCATGAGATACTCCCCATCATGTGCAAACTATATCCTCCTCTCCTGAGACCTAGTGGCAGGAGATCTATGAGAGACAAGCTCATCTGAACCATGCATCACCATGATGCCAATAACTACCCCTCCAAATGCATCTCTAAATATATGCAGCAATAGAGAAAGTATGCCTTGCCGTTCGATGAAGGCCTCTGTGTACCCCCATGTGCCAACCCAACAATGAACTAGATCACTCTTTTTCCTGACTCCGACCATCATGAGACAGAATGGGATATCAATCAACTGAATCTCTGCATCCCATAGTTGGACCTACTGCACCATAGCTCTGACAACTATAGGAATCCCTTTGTGCCTCATCGCTAGTCCCTGCTCATGACCAATATAGAGGGTCCATATATCATGGGAAAATATGATGCATGCTAACTTGCCGTGTGTCTGCTGTTGTGTAGTACTGATGATGGATGGAAGCCATATGTGACAAATAGCCACCCCCTGAATGCAATCAATAGATGGATATCTGATACTAGCAATTGACTCAAGGTATGTGGATCCCTCCTGTCCCTGCCAACCATCTCCACTGGGTTTGCCATCCACCCTCTCAATAATGTGTTGATACATTTTCTAGAGCCCAAACACATACTGGGATGCTACCTCTGCTGTACCTAGTATCCTCTGCTCATGCATGGTCTCGACATGCCCTCAGAAAAGAGTTACGCATGTCTCCCTCATGACCCGCACCATAGGCGTAGGCTCAGTGATGACTGATGTGCCACCCTTGCAGATGATCATCTCATCCCCTAACCTATGGCTGTCAACTAGCACACCGACCTGGTTCCACTGCTGAGAAGTCTCTCCCCTAGTGTGCTGAGTGTCATCCAAATATCTTGGGTGAGCCTTGCATACCCCGCTGCTCATGCCCAGAGTGCCAAAGGACAACAACCGAATCGACTGTGCCCGTGAGTGATGTAGAAGAGGGTCAAGCGTGTGAGTCCCCATAAATACAATCAAGTATCTCTCATCTATCTCCCCATCGATCCTGCATGAACTACCCCCAAAGGTATGCCTAATGTCCCTGTTCGTGAGTCTCCCTAGAGGAAATACTCTAAGACCCTGATTTGAAGCACTGTACACCCTCGCATACCACCAATCATCGATGTACTCCTCGACATGCTACTGTACACTACGACATACCCCTGTACACTACTGGATACCCCCTGCTACTGCTGTACCACCCTATACTATCCCGTGCCTTGTTTGTGTCAAGGCATCGGTCACTCCTATTCTCCATGTGATATAGGACACTCTACTCCACAATGAAGTCCCACACACTATGGTACACCACCATGCACATCCATGTCCATCGGTAGTGTTGGCAAGAGAACAGGTCTTGCAGAGAAGACCCGGCTTCAGTTTTAAAAGGGCCAACAAGGGTTTCCTTCGTAGTCTACTTTCACGCCGGAATTTGCACTCTGCTCCGAAGGGCATAGAGTCTCACCCGAGGTGTTCCATGACCTTACTGTGATAGGGAGTTGATCAGTATCATCCCAACAACATCAATACAGTTGAATCAAAGCTAAGCTAAAAGACTAAACAACCATAACACAACGTTCCATAACATATGCCTCTCGGGAAAGAGTTCATACTTACAATAAATAAAATTTTAAAAGGTGCTTGTAACATCATTCATTCAAAACTATAACAGATACTTGAAACACCACTCTTGAATATATTAATCAACAGCCATCAGTGGCGAACTATTACAAGGCTCAACTGCGTGAGCATAAATAGAGCATAATACAATACGTCCTATTGGATAGAGAGAAAATGAAGAAACATAGAGGAATGGAGAATAGTGCAACACAAACAGAGCTCTCCTGCGGCTCCCTGTTGCCTATTCCCATCTGTGCCAACCTCCTCCTCCACTAGCTAGCTGCTTATTTGTTCTTTTGCCAGTGCGATGTTGGCAATATGATGCAGAGTGTTGTCCTTGATGGAAACCCACTTGATGAAGATAATGGCAACCTACTTGATGAATTTGTTCTTGACTTGATGAACTTGTTAAATGATGTAAATCTGATGTATCTACAATAAGTACAGAAGATAATGATGGAAGGAATGTCAGTATGTACTAGAACATGATGAAAAGTGTATGTCTCAAGGCATACATGGATTTGTCTAGACAAAGTAGCGTATGCACGCGGGAAATAACGTGCCAAGTCGCGTATGGGAAAAACCGCTCTAAATTTGTAAAACCAGGGGTAACTACCATGGTATTGACCCATTGTATTGAATGATGGTTCACCTATGTGATCCCGTCTAGGAATACCATTGGAAGTTATGTGGTTTTGACTCATGGTATTGATGAAGGGTGACCCTATATAAGGAGAAGAAATCATTGTGCAAAAGGTGTGCATGTGTCTGGGCTTTGATGAATACTTCACTCTGAAGTATATCTGTATGGTTGAACCCTGTTCCTAATTGATAGATATGAATCTATGATGCACCTATGAATGTTAGGTCCCTATATCACTAGTATAGTCCCTTATTATTGTTAGTGTAACCCCCTTATTGTTATTATTGAACCCTTGCAACCCCCATTTTGTTATTATTGTGCCCTTAAATTAGTATTGTTAGGTCGATAGATTACATTTCCAGGCCTACCAGGATTACATTATGGCCCCATGGACTCCCATAGAAAGGAGGTCTTTTTTCTAGCTTGTGTATCATCTGCATAATTGTTCATTTATGTAATGTATTGGAGGTTGCCCCTGAAGTGGCTATTTCTAAGGGTGTTCATATCTATTTTCATTTTGGAGCTGGTTACACAACATTTGGTATCAGAGCTTTGGATTCTAGGGTTTCGCTGCTCCAAACAGGTCATCGTGGAATTTTCGCTATAAATGTTTTTCTACGAAGCTTCAGAAGCTGAAATTTTTAGGGTGTGAAGCTGAAATCTTGAGGAATTTTGTCTAAAAATTTCAGAGCTTGGTTCGCAATATTTTCGGAGATATTATCTGTGGAAGTTAGGTTTTTTTTCAGGATCCTAAACAGGTCATCGTGGCATTTTCGCTATAAAAAAGTTTCTACGAAGGTTCAGAATCTGAAATTCATATGGTGCAAAGCTGAAATCCTGAGGAAATTCGTCAAAAAATTTTAGAGCTTAGTTCGCAATATTTTGGGAGATATAATCTGTGGAAGGTAGTGCTTTTTCAGGCTCTTGAATTTCATCTCAAAGAGGTGATCGTGGGAAAAGTTCAATAACTCTCTCTCTGGGCATCGGATTGGAGTGCCGTAAAAAGTGTTCACAAGTAAAGAGAAAATTCGAAGGTTCAAGCAGTGGAAGATCACATCGAGCATCAGCAAGAATTTCTCCAAATCTTAAAGGATAACTTGAATTTGGCACAAAATTGAATGAAACAACAGGCAGATCAACATCGCAGCGAGAGAAGTTTTGATGTAGGAGATTGGGTATTTTTACGGCTGCAACCATACAAAAAAATGTCCCTCAAGCAAGCTAAGAAGGATAATAATTTATCACCAAAGTACTATGGTCCTTACAAGGTGTTGCAAAATATTGGTACTATGGCATACAAATTGGAGCTTCCTGCCTCTTCGCGAGTGCATCCAGTTTTCCATGTTTCATGCTTAAAGAAGGTTATAGGCGAAAATATTCTAGTTGAAACAATATTGCCAGAACTTGATGAGGAAGGAAAAATGATATTGGAACCTGAAGCTGTCACGGAAACAAGAACTCGACAACATGTGACCCACCATCTCCTTATCTCATCATAAGAACTTACCTAATCAAGATTCTACATGAGGATGAGAATTTTATAAGCTGCACACCTGGTTACTCAAGTGTTGAGGAAAACACTTTTTTTTGAAGGAGAGGGGCATGTTAGGTCCCTATATCACTAGTATAGCCCCTTATTATTGTTAGTGTAAACCCCTTATTGTTATTAGTGTACCCTTGTAACCCCCATTTTGTTATTATTGTGCCCTTAAATTATTATTGTTAGGTCTGCTAGGATTACATTGTGGCCCACTAGGATTATATTATGGCCCCATGGACTCCTATATATAGAAAGGAGGTTTTGTAAATTGTATCATCGAAGAATTGTGCATTTATGTAATGTATTGGAGGTTGCCCCCTCAAAGTGGCTTATTTCTAAGGCGTTCATATCTCTTTTCTTCTATTTTTGGAGCTGGTTACACAACAATGAACATTATGAAGGCTCAAGATCTCTAGATCTAGAAATGGTGAATGTCAAGGATGATCTGAAAAGAAGTGAAGAAGTCCTAGCGCAATACTGTTGAAGAGATTGAATAAATATGGGTAAGATCATAGATCTGGTCTGTACTGCAAAGTTTATCTTTTGTATATCTATACGCAGGTTTGTTTCATGAAAAATGCGTATATACGCGGGTCTGTGGAAGGAAAAGCGCGTATGCACAATTAGGGTTTTTCCCTAGAAAATGCACTGAATTATATGTGGGTTCATCTTCTGGAAAGAGCGTATATACGCGGGTCTGATCAAATAAAAGCGCGTATGATTTATGATCTAATGGTTGCTGAAGGTTGAATGTGTTTTTTCATATCTATTCTGAAGTCTGGGTTATATCTGATATTCTGGTTACAATGGTCTCACTGTTCTGTTCGAAGCAATGAGCAAGGTATGATTGTTGATAAGTGAAGGGTTGTGTTGAAGCTGTTTGATCTAGTTTGAAAATTGATGAAACATGGTCTGTAGTGGTGCTGAGGGTCGAAGCCTTCAGTCAGGGGTTGTAGCTCCCTTCCAAGAGAGGCTGGTAAACGAGTTCAGGGGGTCGTAGCTCCCTTCCAGGAGAGGCTGGTAAACGAGTTCAGGGGGTCATAGCTCCCTTCCAGGAGAGGCTAGTAAATGAGAGCAGGGGGTTGTAGCTCCCTTCCAAGATAGGTTGGTAAACAAGAGAAGGTTGTAGCCTTCTGTAGGTGCGTGCCTGCATACTGGTTTGAGTCTGCACCAGTACATGATTGTAAGAAGTTTTCTTAATAATAAATCTTGAAGCCTGAAACGACGACAGCAGTGGTTTTCTCCCGAATTGGGTTTCCACCTAAAATCCTGGTGTTCATGTGTGCTGCATATGTGTGATGATTATTCTGTTATGTCTGCACCTATTTACTATTTCTGAAATATCTGATGAATGAATAATGCAATGATCTGAGTTAAGATTCAAACACATATTTAGATCTCTGGACATACGTGAGTTCTGTAAAGGATTTCCGCGTATATACGCTAGTTTCCTTCAGTAAAGTAGCGTATGGGTTTTTAGAAAGGAAAAATTAAAAGTTTGATTGTCTGCACTAAATACTGATTCACCCCCCCCTCTTAGTATTTTTCCCAACAATTGGTATCAGAGCAGGTCCTTCTGAAAAAGCTTAGCCGCTAGAAGGAAGATCAAGCAAGATGAGCCATCAAGAAGGAACAGCATCTATCAAGCCTCCACTCTTCAATGGAAGCAATTTAATCTTCTGGCTGTCTGCACCTGTTTACTATTTCTGAAATATCTGATGAATGAATAATGCAATGATCTGAGTTAAGATTCAAACACATAATTAGATCTCTAGACATACGCGAGTTCTGTAAAGGATATTCGTTTATATACGCTAGTTGTCTTCAGTAAAGTAACGTATGGGTTTTTAGAAAGGAAAAAGTAAAAGTTTGATTGTCTGCACTAAATACTGATTCGCACCCCCCCCCCCTCTCAGTATTTTTCCCAACAATTGGTATCAGAGAAGGTCCTTCTGAAAAAGCTTAGCCGCTAGAAGGAAGATCAAGAAAGATGAGCTATCAAGAAGGAATAGCATCTATCAAGCCTCTGCTCTTCAATGGACGCAATTTAATCTTCTGGAAAATGAGGATGAGATCCTTTCTTCAGTCTATGGGAGCAGATGTATGGGCCATTGTTGAACAAGGATATCAATATCCAACTGCTACACCAACAGATCCAACTGAAAGGAAGAATTATGAATCAAATACAAAAGCAGTCAATGCTATAACAGGAAGTCTAACAGAATCAGAATTTGTCAAAGTCATGCAGCTGAATACAGAAAAAGAAATATGGGACAAAATCATTCTGAGTTATGAAGGTGATGCAAAGGTAAAAAGTGCAAAACTCCAAACTCTCAGAATTGAATATGAAAATTTAAAGATGCATAGTGATGAGAGTATTTCCAGTTTCTTTTTACATCTTGATGATGTTGTAAATCGTATGAAAAATCTGGGAGAAACAATAACCGAAACTACTTTGGTTGAGAAAATTTTGAGATCGCTAACGGCAAAATTTGAGTCAAAAGTCTCTGCTCTTGAAGAAAAACAGGATCTTCAAAATCTTATTGTAGTGCAACTTCATGGCATACTGACTGCATATGAAATGAGAAGAGGAGGACCATATGAAGTCAAAGAAGTTGTTTTTAGAGCTTCTACAAAAGGGAAAGAAGTACAAGAAGCAGAAGGATCAGGATATATTTCGGAAGAAGATGAGGCAAATTTTGTAAAGAAACTTCAACTTGGTACAGGACGGTTTAGAGGTAAGCTTCCTTTCCAATTTTTTAATTGTGGAAGAGTTGGTCATTATGCTGCTAAGTGTCCTCACAAAGAAACACCTGCAAAAGGAAAGGAAGTAGCTAGAAATAAGAACCGGTCTAGCACTAGAAAAAGTTACTATACTCATGATGACAGTGATGGGGTATCTGATAGTGAGGAAGAATGTGAACAAGATCTTAGACTTCTCATGGCTTTTGAATCTAAAGAAGAAAATGATACTTTTGTGGATGCTCTAGAGGAAAATGATTTTCTTGAAGAGAACAATCAACTCAAAATACGCTTAGAAAAAAGCAGAATTCTCTTAGAAGAATATAAAATTCTCTTAGAAGAAAAGAAAATAACCATCGAGACTCTGGAAAAGCAGGTTGAAGAGGCAAAGAAACACAATGAGAAATTAGAATGTGAAGTGGTAAGTGTAAGAAAAGAATTTGAGAAAGCAAAGACTCTGAATTTTAGATTTGCTAAAGGATCTGAAACCTTAGATGAGATTATCAAGGTACAACGTTCTCCTCTTATAAAGACAGGTCTTGGATATATTGGAGAATCTTCTCAAGCTTTAGCACCAAATTATCTAAAAGAAGCTACAGCTGGTTTACAAAATTCTGCCACTCAGCAAGGGAATAAAGAATCTTTACAGGTAAAGCATGATCATCTTAATGCAAGGAACACTAACAGGAATATATTTCAAAGAAGCCCCAATCAACAGGTAAATTCAAGTAGAAGATTTCATGATCGCATAAATTTCTTCTTCAATGGACAATGTTTCTCATGTCACAATTTTGGCCATAAAGTTGCTCAATGTGTTGCATATAAAACCATCATGACAAGAGAAGCAAGAAAGAAAAGGGTTGATATTGAAACAAAGAAGAATACATATAACAACTTTTCTCCTCTTCTAAATGAAGTTGAATGTGCTTATTGCAATAACTATGGGCATGAAGAATCTAAATGCAGGAGCAAAGTTCAGCCAAAAGAGCATCTTCCTTCAAAATCCAAAATATGGAAAAAGAAGGAATCACAGGTTGAAAATTGTGGCATAGCGTTATTTGCGGAAGGTGAAGAAAATCAATGGTACATTGATAGTGGATGCTCGAGACACATGATAGGTGATAAACACAAACTTTGTGCATATAGTGCTCTAGAAAAGGAAAAGAAAGTTACTTTTGGAAATGATACTCCTGTTGTAATTAAAGGAAAAGGGTTTGTGTTTCTAAAAGAAAAGGTGAAGGCTAATGATGTCATGTATGTGGATGGATTAAGGCATAATCTGTTAAGTGTAAGTCAAATGTGTGATCAAGGAACTGAAGTTGTCTTTAGTTAAAAAGAATGTGTGGTTCGTGATCTTGATACAGGTAAAACAATTATAAAAGGAAAAAGAACTCCAAGCAACCTATATGTATTGAAGAATTGCAAAGAACAATGTTACTTGAGTAAATCTTCAGAAAACTGGCTATGGCATAGAAGGTTGGGGCATCTAAGCTTCTCTCAAATCAAAAAATCAAGCAAACTTAATGTTGTTCGTGGTCTTCCCAATATTTCTCTACCTGAAAGTATCTTATGCAAATCCTGTCAATTCGGTAAGCAAACCAGAGTGCAATTCAATGCCAAGGAAGGATCGTCAAGTAAACCTCTTGAACTCATTCATACTGACATATGTGGACCTATGAGGAAAAAGTCACCATGTGGTGAAGAATACTATATCTTATTCATTGATGATTTCTCTAGAATGTGTTGGATTGGGTTGATCAAACACAAAGATGAAGCATTTGAAAAATTGTAGATCTTCAAAGCGCTGGTTGAAAATGAATTAGATCTAAAAATCAAGTGTCTTAGATCTGATTGAGGAGGAGAATATACTTCAAATGAATTCTTTGAATTTTGTGAACAACATGGCATAAAAAGGCAGTTTTCTGTAGCAGGCACTCCACAACAAAATGGCGTAGCAGAAAGAATGAATAGAACAATTCAACAAATGGCTAGAGCTATGCTTGATGATTCCAGAACACCTGACATTTTTTGGGGAGAAGCAGCTCACACAGCAGCAAATATTCTTAACAAGGCACATGTTCGGGTAAATAGTGACAAAACTCCATATGAACTCTAGTATGGTAATTCTCCCTCTGTGAAACATTTTAGAGTTTTTGGAAGTAAATGCTTTATCAAAAATAATGATGAAAAGCTTGGCAAGTTTGAACCTAGATTAGATGAAGGAATACTTCTTGGTTACTCATCTACAAGCAGGGCATACAAATGTTACAATAAAAGGCTTCGAAAGATTGTTGAATGTATTGATGTTGTTATTGATAAGTCTCATGCAGTCCCTAAAGAAGAAAGACAAACAATAGAAGAAGATGATGGTGACTTTTGTCCTTCTACATCAAATAGAAATGATATAGAAAATGGATCCAATGAAGAACCTGAAGATGATTTATCTGGAAAGGCTCCATCCAGATATGTTCAAAATAATCATCCTGAATCTCAAATTTTGGGAGACAAGGAATCAGGTGTACAAACAAGGAGGACTCTTGTGGGATCTCCTAGCCATTTGGCATTTCTATCCATGATTGAACCACACAATGTCAATCAAGCTAGCAAATATGAATGTTGGATTCAGGCCATGAATGAAGAACTTGATCAAATTGAAAAGAACCACACTTGGGAATTGGTACCAAGACCACATGATAAAAATGTCATTGGAACCAAATGGATATTCAAGAACAAGCTAAATGAGAATGGGGACGTTATAAGAAACAAAGCTAGACTGGCTTGCAAAGGGTATACTCAACAAGAAGGTATAGACTTTGAAGAAACTTTTTCTCCTGTAGCTACACTTGAAGCCATAAGAATGTTTCTTGCTTTTTCAAGTTTTCAACAAATCAAAGTTTATCAAATGGATGTCAAATCTTCTTTCCTCAATGATGATCTAGAAGAAGAAGTTTATATAGAACAACCAGAAGGATTCATTTTGGGAAATGATGAAAATCTTGTTTGTAGACTTAAAAAGGCTCTATATGGTCTCAAACAAGCTCCAAGGGCATGGTATTATCGTCTTGACAAACATCTTCATCAACAAGGATTTTCAAAGGGGTCTGCTGATAGCAACTTATACACAAAAATTGAAAATGATAAACTATTGATTGTGGTTGTATATGTTGATGATATCATTTTTGGAAGTAATGAAGAATCTATGAGTCAGAAATTTTCTTCTGTCATGCAGCAAGAATTTGAAATGTCTTTACTTGGGGAACTAACATTATTTCTTGGCTTACAAGTGCATCAAACTACAGAAGGTATATTCTTATCTCAAGCAAAATACCTTAAGCAAATTCTGAAGAAGTATGGGATGGAAGAGTGCAAACCTGTAAGTACACCAATGGTAACTGGATGTAATCTCAGTTCTCATGATGATTCTCCCACGGTGAATCAACCAGAATACAGATCTATGATAGGAAGTCTTCTATATCTCACTGGGACTAGACCAGATATTATGCATGCAGTTGGGATTGTTGGATGATTCCAAGCCAATCCAAAAGAGTCTCATCTTCAGGCTGTCAAAAGAATATTCAAATATCTACAAGGAACTCAAGACTTTGGACTATGGTATCCAAAGAATGTTGATCTTACTCTTCATGATTACACTGATGCAGATTGGGCTGGAAATGTTGATGATCGGAAAAGCACAAGTGGTGGTGCATTCTATATGGGGCCCCGATTGGTATCTTGGTTCAACAAGAAGCAAAACTCTATTGCCTTATCTACAACAGAAGCAGAATATGTGGCTGCCACATCATGTTGCACTCAACTTCTCTGGATGATGCAAACCTTACAAGACATTCAAATCAAATGTTCACCTCCTATCTCCATTATGTGTGATAATACAAGTGCCATCAGTATTTCAAATAATCGTGTTATGCATTCCAAGACCAAGCACATTCCCATCAAGTATCACTTCTTACGTGAACAAGTGCTTGAACAAAAGGTGAAGTTGGAGTATGTTCCCTCCAAAGAACAGGTTGCTGATATATTTACCAAACCTCTGCCCAGGGAAGCATTCAAATATCTCAGACAGAAGCTGGGAATAGTCTCTGCCTCTCAGAAGATCAGATCTGTTTAATTTCAGAAGATTAAATTGGATACATGGGTTTCCTGAAAGACAGTCGCGTATATACGCGAGTTCATACACAGAAAACCGCGTATGGGTGGTTGCTAACAAATTTTCTGGGTCAGCATTATTCAGCACAAGCTATGGTGTTGTTTGGTATCTCTGATGTTGTATGACTTCTCTGGTGATGTTTCAGCTCTTATATTTCTATTTCGTTCTCTGATATTGGGTGAAGATGCCTTGATGATTGGCTGTTGAAAGTGTTCAGGTTACTCAAGCTAAGGAGGAGTTTTGGTCATATGGAAAGGATGCACAGTTTCAGGGGGAGCATTAGCCTGGCTGAGAATAATGCATTGTTGGCATTATGATGGTTCTGAAACTTGATCTCTTTCTTGAGGTCTTTTTGGTTTTGGTTGTGAAAAGTCATACTTGTAATTTGATGAAAAGGTCATGTTGAGACCCATGATGTAAATTGTAATATTTAGTCATGTAAGGACTTGTTCAAATTTGTAAACCCACTTGGTTGGGTAGTTGAGTCAAAATGTGTAAACCCACTTGGTTGGGTATTTGAGTCGCATATGTAAATCCACTTGGTTGGATCTTTGATGTAAGTATGAGTCTTGGTGATAGGAAGGTCCTAGAATCATGTACTTCATTGAAAAATATGTTTGAAGATTCAGCATGAACTCAGGGGGAGCATGGTAACTTCAGTGCACATCAGATCTACAGAGCTCTTATGTCTACATGAGGGGAAAAACCTTGTGTTGGTTTTGATCCGCCCTTTGCCCTTGATGTCAAAGGGGGAGAGTGACATGGTGTTTGAATATCATGAATAATGGTTGTGCTTAATGTATCTA